>JAUTBQ010174090.1:0-11495 GCA_032361185.1 Lepetodrilus ovalis
TCAGGCTCTTTGACGTATTACTCAGGGTCTTTGACGTATTACTCAGGGTCTTTGACGTATTGTTCAGGGTCTTTGACGTATTACTCAGGGTCTTTGACCAGTTACTCAGGGTCTTTGACGTATTACCCAGGGTCTTTGGCGTATTACTCAGGGTCTTTGACGTATTACCCAGGGTCTTTGGCGTATTACTCAGGCTCTTTGACGTATTACTCAGGGTCTTTGACGTATTACTCAGGGTCTTTGACGTATTGTTCAGGGTCTTTGACCACTCCTGGCACTGACTAACTAGGCGAACCGATGTAGTAGGTCTGATGGCTTTAATTACGATACTATCACTCAGTATATTTAGTTTAACACGTTCCTTCTCCGTCCAGGTCTGCTTCAACGCTAGTCACTGCACTCAGCGTTAACATGAAGCTGCTAAGAATACACGTGTAACACGTTTCATCCTATAAACTGTATTAGAATCATAGCCACATGCAAGTCATCTGACGTATATAGTATCTGGCATGACCTTCACATGGACATTAATTATTTATTGTATCAAGCTTGTCGGACATGATGTATATTGCTTTCTCAACGCTCTGATTGAAAGACCCATGCATGCACATCAAGTAGAGCAATCTAGTCGAGCTTGTTTACTGGTATTTGCCATACAGCAGGCCGGGCAATCAGATACGAGTCACATAGGCATTCTTTAATATCCCAATAACTTTAAGGACTGTTTGAAGTGTTCTTAATCAGGAAAATATTCCCAATTGATATTGCATTAATAAATGATGTGTAACGAGAAACTTATGTCTGCGCTGATTCCTAGAGGAACCAATGTCAGGGTAAACGTTGATAGCACGGACTAGTTGCCAGCTAGTATGCATGTTTTATGTAAACAGCCGTATTTTTGCTAATAAACACATTAACGATGTGACACACCGGTTGTGATTTACATTATAGATTTTAGGGTGCAAATATTACGGCAATAATCACATCAAACTAAACAATAAATATTAAATAACGTCAGAGGAGAGTTCTTCAATTAATTATTAACGACTAATCAAATCGGAGTTCTCTCGTGATGACAATGACGTCAATGTTAGATGACTGTTTAAGTTCTATTAACCAATCAGCGAGGTGATGTCGTACAGCTATGTATGCGTATATTTAGTAGTGGAGAGTCTCAGTGAATATATACTTTGAGTAAATTGACTGTGTGAATAATATTAATTGACATTTATTTATATAATATACGAAGGGTCGTATCGCCAACACCGAGGAAGTTATTGGAAAATCTTCTGAATAAAACATGTACAACTTTGCACTTTTCAGAACACACTAGCCACCAAACCATTAAATATGATAAGCACATTTAACATTTAAATATCTATACTAGAAACAACAGTTGTAAATATATAATTTGATTTCTGAAAACATTGGTTTCATTTGGCTTCTACAGATATGATTATATTAATAAAAATTATTTAGCAGGGAAACAGGTTGAAGTACGCATTTAATTATTGTTGGATACGTATATAAATATAAAGTATATTACAAAGTTAATTAAAATCGACATTCTTTTAAACATATTAATAGAAACATGTTATATACCTGCCACAGCCACCTCTAGTACGTCAGGAGAGAAATACGCATTATTCGCCTGTTACAAAATTTGCCTGTGGTTTCATCCTTTTCCCTAACATTTTTGTTGACCTATACGGAGATATTGACTGGCTTGTGGTCCGTTCTTTTCTATAACTGTAAACAAGATCAAGGTAGCATGTGACTAGATCGTATCCACGAGGTTAAAACATCAGCGCGGCGGCCGGCCAAACCTTCATGTAGTCACGTGGAGACATTAAACTGTCCTACACCAACTATAAAGTATCTCTTTGATTCTAATTGCAGATATATACAAAACACATTTACCTGCAAGGAATAGACATCAATATAGCAGTGGGCTAACAGCTCTGATGTCACGTCCACAAGGAAATTAATAATTATGGTTGGAAGCAGTTTCCTACTGGTTTCCTATTATGGAGAAAAGTAAGAATGAATAGTTCCATGCTCTGTACTGAAAAATAAAGGGGCGGAAGTCAGACGAGGTTTTCTCAAATTCTATCTACAGCGCCATTCACAACGCCACCAACAACGCCATTCAGTCCCACAACAACAACGCTCAGTGGCCAGGGATTGTCATCTCGTATCTCAATGTCTTAGGCGAATTTATTTAAAACACAAAGTATTCACGGTCCAGTTGTTCACAGTGTGATTACTTTGTGTTAAAAATCAGTAAACAGTTAGCAACAAATTGTTCAAATGTATTCCATCTTGTTAAACCTCGATACGTGACACTGTCTCTCTTTGCTTGCTTAATTCCGGCCACATTGCTTGATCCGTCGTTAGCTTTTAACAGCCTCTTCAAGAAACGTTACTCGATTGATTAGCTTTAGCACATGCTGAAGAACCTGACCCAGAAAGGCCACACTGGGATAAAGGTTCTTGAAGAAGAACATGCTTTCTGCATCCTAGCCTTTGTCAATATTATACAGTGTTTCATGGAAAACAATTTACCTCGTGTCTGAGGCATCATTTAAGTGTAAAAGAAATATCTGTGAATTATTCTTTCGAAGGGTTTCCATCACTGATTTGGGCCGTTTACATTGACAAACGAAGTTCAAGCGCATGCTTGATCACTTGTTAATCAGGGATATGATACGTTACACATAATAGAAGAATAACATGATAGGTTACAAGTTACTTTCATTAGATCGTTGCATGTTACCGCCAAAGCTTGAACCATCATTATCTTCAAGAATAATTTTAACAAACTGGTACTTGGTTACATGAACATGCTAGGTAATGCGTTATTCAAACACAATCTACAGCATTCGCCGGATAATTGCCTGTCCAGTATTGTCAATGAACCATAATTGTATTCAAGAAGTAATTACTTGGTTACAGGTTATTCAAGAACATAAGATAAAAAGGTAATCAAAACATTTCTGCAACATTCGCTGGATCATTATTTTTTCACAGCACCATCAAAGATTGCATCATTAGCCATTCAAGAAGAACATTCTTTGTTACAAGGTATTCCAGAGCTTTCTGCATCATCGGCTGGCTGATAGTCAATGCCTGCTCTCTGTCATCAAAGCTTGTATGTACTCTTTGTACAAGATGTTTGACGCCAATGAGTGCAAGGATCTCCTCGAGGTTACCTATCTCTAGTCAGTGCACGAGACAGACCGACAAGGATCTCCTCGAGGTTACCTATCTCTAGTCAGTGTACGAGGCAGACCGACAAGGATCTCCTCGAGGTTACCTATCTCTAGTCAGTGTACGAGGCAGACCGACGGCCGCGTGACGTGTCTGATGTCAGCGAGCTGTATGTCTCTCCAGATTAACTGGATCTGCTCTGTTCCCTTCAGTTTACCTATCATAGCTCGACCTGCACATCGCCCAGGGCGCACTGGACCACCGTACATGAACAAACATCAGCCTGAATGCTGCTCCAGACAGCTATCATGCAGAATAGGTTACTGCCAAACACTGCTTCAGTCATCAATTCAAATCTCTCAAGAATATCGACAAATTTGACAGCGATTATTTTGCGTAATCTACCACTCTACATGAGACATGTGAGTGACGTCGTGCAATCGATTAAGTGTCTGTCGTAGTTCTCCAGTACCTACCATTCATCAGGCCACATCGTCCAGCTATTCTGGCCTGAGATTTTAAAGTAATATACTTAGTACAACTCGACGTGTTAACTAGGCACACTTAATGCTGAGGTATGTTATTTTACTAAGTCTTTAATTGCATTGTAATCATTAACCGTGGTGGAGGACGCCTGGACGCGGGACTCTAAACGTGGACGTCCTCTCAGTCATCGTCATGCATGTCCAGCTGGAGTGCGGTCATGAGTGCATGAGTGTGGATGTTGGAGTGTGGAGCGAAGGTGTGTAGAGTGTGGATGAATGGATGCTATGGATGTGGATATGGGAATTGTGGATGTGTAGAGTATAGATGTGGATAAATGGATACTATGGATGTGGATATGGGAATTGTGGCTGTGTAGAGTAGAGATGTGGATGAATGGATACTATGGATGTGGATTTGGGAATTGTGGATGTGTAGAGTACAGATGTGGATGTTGAGAGTGAGGGTAGGGAATATGGATATGAGGAGAATGGATGTCGGGAATGTGAATTTTGGAAGAGTGGATGTGGATGTGCATATATCGTAGACGTGGATAGTGTGAGGAAGGTTGATGCTGGGAGTGTGGGTGGTGTTGGGAGTGTGGAGTGTGGGTAGTGTTGGGAGTGTTGGTGGTGTTGGGAGTGTGGGTGGTGTTGGGAGTGTGGGTAGTGTTGGGAGTGTGGGTGGTGTTGGGAGTGTGGGTGGTGGTGGGAGTGTGGGTGGTGGTGGGAGTGTGGGTGGTGCGTGACTGGAGACAGAGGACGCGAGCTAGATGCCTGTTACAACCAGGGAGCGCTGTGCTATGTCTACGGCATTACGACAGTTTCACGACGTTTCCGTGTTCTCTACACAACATAGCACGCTCGTAGCGCAATCAGTGACGGATAGATACGATGACGTTATGACGCTATGGGTATCGTTTCGTGAAGCTCTCGTATCTACTACCAGTCCACAGCGTTATCGTAAATGCCAAATCAATATGTATTGGATATCGCTACGAAAATGCTTATGGTCTCGTAGTAGAGACGAGAACTTCGAGAAACGATACCATGGTCTGTTAGGAGATATGTCACGTGAACCCAACTGCCCTTTCCGCTGAGTTAGTAGGTCACCATGTCAGCGTCAACTCATTACCAACCATCCTCTGTAATTAGTTACTTCTACTTCGATTAATCAGAAAAATCTATAAACATACTGGAAAAAAATACCCTCCTCCAATCTTCTCTTATTAGTATTGACCTGCGATTAAACTGACTGCACGAATGCATCGCAGACTAGGTTAATCGAATCTTTATTAGATTTCCAGATTGCTGATGATTATCGTATAGGTCATGTTCTCATGTATACTAGTAAGTGTAAATGTCTCCACACTTGGAGGGGTTATGAAGAATTATACGCGGCGTGAAAAATGAGGATGCATCACGTGCGTATCGTCCATCACTGCCAACACGTCCACACCAGCGTTAAATACAAGCGATTATCGCTAACCTCTGCACGCGCACAGTTGTCAGCACCCAACAGTTACATTCCCTTTGGCTACAGTGGAAAAAAATACACACCCAAAACAAAACGTCGCGTGAATCTACGAGAAACCCGCTCATGGTCAAGTGGTAATTCGAATTTGTCGCGGCGATCATGGTGCGTCATTTTATGTCCCCTCGCTCATCAGTGTGAATATCAAGGTTTATAGCGGCAAAGCGCGGCATAAAATGCCCAAGTGTACGTAGATCTGTACTAATGACTCGACTAGTGTTGGTTACATACCTGATATAGAACCATAACCGGAAGTAATGTATTTCACTTGTCGCAGGTATTGAACATATTTACTGGGGAGATGCATATGTTCGGTCGGCGTCCGAGAACATTGATGGCATCACGCTATTATCTCACAGTTATGTAAGGTATCTAGTTTACAGCTAGACGGTGACGTCCAGATTACGTGAACGTAGCACGTGTTACACACGCGCACCATTACCTGCGTTAATATCGTTGTGCATTATGATACACATATAACTCGGTGGTAAATCCACCTACATGATATCGGAATCAAGTATTAAGGATCAAGGACACCAAGACGCACTCTTCCGGTTGTGGCTTTCGTGGGAAAACATATTCAATTGTTGTGAGAATCAATTCAGGAAATTATAGATTTACCTAATATCTAAATCGGCTATAATGAAACGCTTTGCTCGCTTTGCAATCGCCGCTAAATCAATCAGCAGGTCGTAGGGCGTAGTGAGTTCAATGACAGGACAATATTTGGCTACGACGGCGCCTAAGCGGTGTCACGTGTATTGGACGTGGGTTTAGTAACAAAATGTAATGTGTCCATTTCATAGATCTGCTCAGAAAGGCGCACGAGAATTGTGGCTTATTGATCACGCGGTGAGATGTCTTCACAGACGTAGAGGGAACCGCGCGTGCAGCACAGAGCAAAATAGCCGTGTCGTCATTTCTTCTCTTCTCTTACTTCTATAAGCGACTGACGCTGTACCGACACGCCCGATAGCTCAGCCCTCTGTAGACATTGCCATGGTATCTCTGAGTGTAAATAGGATTACCAGTGCCTTACGCTTCCTGGTTAGCCGATCCCGCAACACGTGGACCGATAGCAATAAGTTCTGAACAGTTTTCACGATGATAACTCTCCAAGAAGGTGATAATTTAGTTAGAATAAACAAGTAGTGATTGCATGGGGCTTCGCTCGTCCTCACGTTGGACGTATTGGCACCAGTTACGAATGGGGATGCTACGGAATCGAATGGAGATATACTATTAACGATGGAGTTTATGAGACCTTCAATGGATTCCAAAGGATAACAATGGAAAACCTCACCCAGGACGTGTCGTTCTGGACTAACGATACCTTGCTGCCCAACTGGGAGACGGATGATAGTTTATTGAGTGTGATTGCCAGCTTTCGAGATAGTTTGTTCACTGTCGGAAATACCACGACTATCGTACTCCTGTGTTTCTACGTTCCTGTGTTCGTGGTGTCACTGGTGGGGAACATTCTGGTGCTCCTGGTGATTGCTCCCAACCGACAACTACAGAGCGTCACCAACAACTTCCTGCTCAACCTGGCCATCGCCGACCTCCTAGGTACGTCCCCACCCTCCATCCCCACCCTCCATCCCGACCACCCGACACAATCACTATTGACTCATTTAAAATGTAATAATGTCTTGCAATATATGTAAATATTTAGTAATTATTTTTACATTGATAATAATTGGCACGAAACTTCATTACCAAGGACTTTTGGCTGACAAAAATATGAACTTTTAGGAATTCTTATCGAGCTTTACAGGGGTAATATTTAGAATATAATTACTTCGAAACAGCTTCATTTTGAAACGTATCAAAGAGCCCAGTTTTATCCGCAACGCGTGAAAACGAGTTTATATTCTTTAGTCTACCTAGATAATGTATATATACATGTCTTCACAAACATCATGCAGTTAGGTTTGATATTTCGCAGCTGACATATATTAAAAGTGTTTCAAATGACGTGAGACAATAATTCAATCATACTTGTCAATGAGAACGATAGCTAGATCTTAGTCTGATTCTGGAATGCTGTCAGGTATCTACATTAGCAAACATTTTTGAGTTCATGCTCAAGCTCAAACTTTTTTATGGCAACTTTGTGAAGAAAACCTTGAGTAAGTATGAAATCATATCTTGGGGCCAGGTGTTCACATACCATCACACTTACCATCACACATACCATCACACATACCATCAAGTGACGTCACTGAAGACCACGACAAGGCCCCATTCTTTGAGTTTAGACTTAACAATAGCCAATCAGCGATGCGTACCGTTAGGTCGGCTTACAGTCAGTACGGTGCATTCTGTACTATTGGCGTAATCTGAAACGAAAATCTTCCTAACAATTCCATGTGCGCGATTACCATTTTCTATTTTATTATTTATATGTGTACTTCATAAGCCGAGGTCTTTGGCCTGAGCGATTAAAGGTTCCATTCTGTGAGATACGGATCTTATCAGACACAAAATGTAGCAGAGCATTTTAAACATTTCATTTTTTTCACTGCTGTTTTTTTTTAAAAGTATGTTCTATCATTGTTATGACGTCGTCGCGTAGCCTGCTAAGATGTCTCAGGATGATTAAATCTTGACATTATTGGAACAATCTGGATTTTAATGGTTCTCATGAAATTGCATTATTGCCTGACATTGACACTGAGTGGACAGTAGGCTAGCAGTGCTAGTAGCACCCTGATGTGTCTTTGTTAAATTATTTAAAACTCATTGCTGAAAGTGGAAAGGTTTTGATAATTTGTTAAATGGTACGATTCACTCGATCATAATTTATTAATTCGTACGACTCGTGTCGATATATTTAATGTCCAAAGAAACTTAAATGAGATCGTATAAAGAAAACACATTTAACGTTGAATATACCGTATGTATTCATTATTGAACGCACATTTTTGAAATTGTACCATAGTATGATTTAATCGATTATCACATAGATTGTACGTTATTTAACCTTTAGTAAAGTGGTTTCTTATCAAGTATATTATACATGTATATACGAATTGATAAACCAATTATTCACAACGGTAATAGCACATCATATGGCTGTGGGATATTTTCTCGCAACATTTAGATTACTTCATGGAACCTTACCCCACTTCGCCCACTTACCCCACTTCGCCCACTCGCGATACTGCTCAACCTCGTCAAAACCCGTAGGCTACCTACACCTCTGTAACCTTGCTACAACCAGCACGTGTAGCATTCAGTCTGTATTGAAACAAGATGCATTAGCGACATTCCTGGCTGCACTTCCTCATACTACATGTTAACTGTTCTCTGTCGGCTGTCAACAGGCCGGAAACCTAACAAATACAAACACAAGCATTATAAAGAATGTATCCATTTTAGCCGAGATCTGGAAACCTCTTCTAGACAACTAGGAATGAACAATTAAGCGCCGCTATATAGATACTCTTTAAGAATGGCATTACCCGTACACTGCATTTTAATATTCGGGCAATCCATTATAGTGAACGCAAGAAACAGCTTTTATCTTGAAGAGAATTGAAGTAAAATATGCATCATGTGATAAATTTAGATATAAAGTTCACAGCTGTCGATGAACATTGGATGCACATATTTAATCATTTACTTGTTCTAACTCGGTGAAGAAAACAAACAATACATTGCTCGTACACTGTGTACAATTGTACAATACATTGACCGCTCTGTGTTATAGTGACAATCACCTCCGTGTCTAGACATTGTTGTGAGGTATTGTGCTTTAATTGGCGATGTACAAATCCTGTTATAGCGTGTAAGATGGATGATACAGAGAGTTCCGCTCTAATGTGGACGTGGCACGTAATATAACACGTGTCTCGACACTGTATCGTGGAGACTGGGTGACTGACGTATACTCTACAATGGCTATCGCATCTGATATTACAGTACGTGGTTACTATCGACGCTCTCACGTCCACTGTGAACTATATGCTACTATAGTGCTCTCGTAAGTGCCAGATTATCCTTTCACTAAGCTCTCTTATCTACTACTTAAGAGACCACAGCGCTCTCTTAGCAGTGCATTAGCTATCGGCAAAGAGAGCACGATGGTGTCTTAGTGGATAAGAGAACTTCATGAAAGGATACCCAGCTCGCCATGCATAAGAGATCGCTACGAGAGTGCTTACGGTCTCGTAACAGATATGAGAGCTTCTAGAAGCGGCACCCTGCATTAGGCCTACTATTAATATATATATATATCTTTTGTGGTATTGTTCATCTCTCGTAAACATAATAACAGAATGGTTTGTTAAATTAGTTTCCGTATATCTTAAACTGCATAATACCTATGTAACTAAGGTGAGATTAATGCAAAAGATTCCGTCTGTATGGCGCTTATTGGAACTGATGGTTATTCAGTGAGTCTCTGTCCACTTTCCTCATCATCGCGAGACAATCCTGGAAAGTAACACTCATCGTACTTCCGGTATATAGCGTGTCCATCTAATCCCAATCATGTTCACCGTATTCCTGTTGGCAACAGTCTGTCAGATATTGAGATAGTGATCGTGAATTATTTACCACTGCAAATGTCAACGTCAAAACTATCACATCTTACAGTTGGTATACATACATGTAATGAGCGTTAAACTGGCCTGTAAAGATCCCGCTCAGTTGATGTTTGCTGATATAGAATCGATGACACTACTCAGCGCTATTGGATCTGGCTGACAATGAGGCGCTGTACAGCACTTTAACGTCAATCTTGGTCACTTATCAGTTATTATACTCTGTCTGTAAACCATTCTTATGGGCACACCTGATAGAGCCATCTGAGTTGTCTTAACCAGGCGTTCATAGTGCACCTTGCCAATAGAACGAGTAACTTAGTTTATATGGACTCCGTACTCTGCTTTCACAGCAAGCGGAAACATGCACAGCTGATCGAGCATCTGTACGCAGCTGCTGTATGACGATAAATCAGTCGGCATCGGCGTTAGCTTTCTCGTAGTGGTAGAGCGGACGTAACGCTGTAACCGTTAGAGGCAATCCTACAAGTTTCAATATTATTTCCTGTTATTAAGGACCAGTCACGCGTTTCACGAAATGGCCGTACTGTAGTCTTAAGCGTAAATCATGGCGTCTGACATATTATTGCGACGGCAGGAACTGACCTAAATCTTACCTTACGTCCGGGCTACCAGTACGATATCATTGTACCAATCTAAGACATTTCCGCTCTGCTACAGTTCGGAGCGTGAGTCGAGTACGCACGACCGGTTTGTAAAACGCAGACGTACACTTTTGATACACACCTTCAAACACTGGAATAATAATAGCCCCGTGATTGTGTTGATATTTGATGGTTCAATATTGTTATATACTTGCCCTTGGTAAACGAACCACTTCTGGTGTATATTAATGATTGCGCCGAGGTGCAGTATAGGTTGTTTACGTATAGAGATGTCATGCTATGCTAACAGGTGGGAGGGATACCGTTGTGTATTACACGGACAGATAGAATCCTCCGCTTGCTTCTTCTTCTCGTCTACGGCTTCACTGGCGAACTAACGATTCCCCCTCGTGTAGCGTTGTACGTTACTCTTCTTTGTTTTTCACTAACACCTGCCGCGAACACATCGCAATGAGAGCATTTGGACGCGCTCTGTGCACGTTATAGAACGAACGCCGGTATAATTGGGCCAACCAAGATCGCATTCGCCGAGGCGTAAATGTATAAGACCGACATCAACACGTGCATGAGCCTGTAACGTCAACACGTGCATGAGACTGTAACGGCCAGGGTATCCTTTCACAACGCTCTCTTATCCACTAAGAGACCATATAGCGCACTCTAAAGGCAGCGATCCATGTGAGTGTACATGTCGACAATGATTGCCAATAAAGATCAACGTATATTCCATACACAACGTTGCCATATGAAAGTTTCTGAAACTGTATTTAGCTAGACAACTATCTACAGTTTGTCATGACTTTCAGAATTTACTCCCAAGGTATATAGTCCACGTAAAATTCACTATCGGAGAGTGAAATAGCACGAGAAAATTCGCACGTGGACCGCCGCCTTTGGCAGTGTATTGGACAACCAAATACTTTTCCATAGGCCACAATAGTAGAGTTTGGAATGATATAACATTTAGGAAGGAAACCACAATACCTGACCACATATGACATAACAGTCCATCATCTGACGAATGGATCCAAGTTGTAATTATTTCTTATGCAAATATAAAGCTGGCATGTTTTTAGAATACCAGACATATTAT
>JAUTBQ010174101.1:0-11494 GCA_032361185.1 Lepetodrilus ovalis
GTCCATGACATACCCCCAGCCTTATAGTACCAGCCTTATATAATAGTGCAGGTAAATAACAAAAAATAAAAATGGGGCCCACATCTGACCCAGCCTTATATCCGAATCCGCTCTGTATCGAACAGCCTTATATTGAGGGGGCACTGTACTTAATTTAGTCCTATGCTAGTATTACAGATCAATATAACTAAGTCTGTTTGTTTATGTACAAAGACCGCTAGGTGAGCAGGAGCATGTCACCGTTCAATCATGTCTGACCATCTGACCAAGGACCAATCACAGCTTACTCTTCTAACCATGTGACTAACATGTAGGCACCATTTTGAAAACAATTGATTGTTTATCAGCGACAGATAAAAGGATTTATTTCGATAAATTTGCGTGGGTGGCTTTTCTTGCCAGAAAGCGCATATTCTTAGCTCTATATATTGCATATGAAATAGGTAAAATCGCCATACCCACTATACAGAGTACGAGTCCTTTTAATACCATTAATACATTCTTTCTAAAATGATCAATGTTAACCCAAGAATGGATCATTTACCAGTAGTGTCCGAGCTCTAGACAGGGCATTGCCTGACCAAGCTCCACACAGTTAAAAGTCAGGCAGTTTATATAATGGCATTTACTGAAAACACAATCACTTTAGTCTGACACTGGATCGATTCACGGGGCGGTCCAGCTCAATCTCCAGACTTTCCTCGGAAATGGCGGAAATTCTGCGGATCAACAAGGAACTAATCGTGCATGTGATGACTGTTTATACAACAAAACTGGAATGGGAAAGGCAATGGGAATGAGAATGGGAATGGGTATTGGAGCGAGATGGGAATGGGAATTAAAATGAAATGGCAATTGGAATTGAATGGAAATGAGCTGGGAATTGAAATGGGAATGGAGGAATGAGAAATAGAAGAGAATCGGATTGAGAAAGAAAACAACGGGAATAATATTGCAATGCGAATGGGAAATGTGAGTGAATGCGAAATGTGAGTGAATGGCTTGTTACTTAACATCACAATGTGAATCTTTCACATATACATGGATGAAGGGAAATTTGAAGTGATTATTGGGGTCAAGAAGGGAATTGGAAGGGAATTTAAATGTAATGGGTATACTGAAGGAAAGTGAAGATAATCAGGTGAAGTAAATGGGAATGGGATGGGAAGGGAATTAACATGTGAAAAGAATGGGAACGAGAAGGAATGGGACCAAGAATGGAATGGGAATGTGAAGACATTATCTGGAATATTAAGGGAATATGAATGAGAAGGGAATGGGAAAATGAATGGATTGGGAATACAAAGGGAATGGGAAGAGAATAGGAATTGTAACGTTGATTGGAAGCACGGAATTGATTGTCTGTTGATTGGAAGCCTTGTCTAGGACACACAGATAGATAATGGTACTGGTTTAACTCATGCTAATTGTGCATTTCTTAGACACTGGGATATCAACATTACCAAGTAAATCTGCAGCCCCTATTATTTAGAAACGCATTACAAAATGTATTGATTCCAAGTGACCATTAAAATGAAAAAAATATATCGTAAAGAAAATTTTACAATATCCTGCAATTCTTTTCATAAATAACTGACATGGAAATTTAGCTACAGGTAATAACATGCTGCCATCTCATTTTCAGCAATCACGTGCAAATTGATGTAAAACTCGGTGAATGACCAGGTGGATTTCAATTTCCTGACAATATTAAAATTCTTCCAAGCTAGGAAACTTTTCATGATTGCAACATTCAAAGAATGCCTATATGTCTTCAACAATCAAAGAATAGCTAAATATTCGCTCCAAGTAAATGGGTACCAAAAAAACCCCTGCAAAGTCTCATCTAATACAACTAATAATATGGAGTCATCGATTTGTTCAAATCTCTCCAAGCATGTTATAAAAATTGTCTAATTTAATGCAATTTACTCGAAGTTCTCAAGAGGAGTGTCACAATTAAGGGCCTGATTGCACGGTCTCACTTCTGATTGAAGTCAAATTGCATTCCAACGTCACAAAACCTTTTCAACACAACATGCAGCACATTCATTATTGACACGCGTTTTCGGCCCTACCTTTCTCGTCGTTTGCGCGTGTTGAACGTCATGCACGAGTTCCATCGTCGGTACTTCTGCGCCAAAGTTACCGCCTCGCTCGAAGAATCGCAAAAGTTTCGGCAGCTCTGAGAGCCTGGTATTATCCTCTCCATGGTGTCAGCACTCCAGATAAGTCTGGTTACGCTAACATTGTCATGGAAGCCCTCTTCAGACCCTCACCAAGCTTGTATCTCTCCTCCTCCTCCTCCACTGCTTCGATAGTCCTAATGTGTTTTGACAATTCGCTCACAATTTCAATTACCGAGTCGCAAAATGTGAGTAAACCAGCTTCGGTGGATGATCAAGCGCCTTGGTAGACCAAGAAGATATATAATCGAGTCAAGTCACATGACTACCGCGTTCGGTGGTGGAATCTCACGAAGAACAATCCTTAGAAACCTTGTAGCACCAAGTCGTTTCTCAAGTGAGTTGAAGACGGCCAAACAGAGGGGTCACAAACAAGACCCTATAACTTGCATGCTGTAAGCCAGGAGAGGGGGCACAAGAAATTGATTTCTTCATTCCGTCACGTGTGAATTAAACTGGGCCTGCAAGTCGGAACATCGGTGTTCTAAGTAACCGCTCCAACAGAGCAATAATTCCTTCAACTGATTGGAAATCAAACTCTCAGACGTAGAAATGGTGGCGTCGGGACCGCTGCCCCACAAATTGGGTTAGGCTCCGACTCCATCGTATCTTTCGGTCCCGGACAGAGGATTCCCATCTCCCGTGAGAATCACAATGGGATCACGGCGCTACTTCACAATTGTTCTTGTCAAACTCAGCACCAGTATCGTTGAATTAAACCCCGGGGGCTCCCCTAGGGATCTCAGATCTGGACATCACCCCCCCGATACGTACACTATGTAAGTGGGTCTTCAGTGTTTTCAATGGCGCTCACGTTTCCGAATCGGACAGAGGATCTGTCTGGATCAGTGCCGACTGTTCCGAGCAATTCCATTCATATGTGTGATCGTGGACAGCATTCCCTTCCCACATAAAACTGACATCTCGGGGTCATTGCTATGTACTATTTCTATGTGTTATTTCTACGTGTTATTTCTACGTGTTATTTCTAAATATAATATTTCTGTGTTATTTCTATGTGCTATTTCTATGTAGTATTTCTATGTGTTACTTCTATTTCTATGTATTATTTCAATGTGGTATTATTTTAGTATTATTTCTACATTTTATTTCTATGTATTACTTCTATTTCAATGTAATATCCCTGTGTGTTATTTCTATGTATTATGTCTATTTATTCTTTTTATGTATTATTTATTTTTATTATTTCTATTTATTATTTCTATTTTCTATGTACATGTACATGTATTTATACATACTATATATCTGTGTTTTATATTCTCATGTTCACTTCTGGGAAATGTTCAAGAATGAATCTTTTTGAAAAATACCCAGTATAAATGATTTAATTGTGTAAGTATTTCATCGTTATTTTTAGGACAACTTTCATATATATATGCCCTCAATATACTATATGGCCAAATACAGAGTTGTAGATATATATGTAGGCTAAAATATACTCCTAAGTCAGAGATAGACCAATGCAATTTGTTCCAGGAGATATAGCCTAAAATATTCCAAGACGTTCTGATGTAGATAAACAGGATCCAAGCTCAGACGTAGACTCATTTACGACGACAAAATAGTTCAGATATAGATGCACACTGCCTTAATTTAGATGAACAATGCAGTTCATAACACTACATCAATTGATTTTTATGAAATTGGGATCACTAGGGTCACACAATATTTGTAAATTAAATCCTCTTCTGAATTTTCATCACCCCTGACAACCTCATCAGAATAGAGTCAAAGGTCATCAGAATATAGTCAAAGGTCATCAGCTTAAGGTCAAGGTCACCCTCAAATAATTATCTTGAGACATCTTCAGGATGGTTTTGACAGAAAAACAGAATTTCATATTAATTGTTTTTAAACACATTAGTGCCCTGGATGTCCATTTTTTCTAAATAAAACAATCAAACATTAAAGAATAACAATATTCAAAAATGTATATTTACATTTAGTTCCCTGAGGATGTTCATATTTCAATGGAGGAAATGTAGGCGCAGCTCTTAATCGCGATGTTTTAGTAAATACTTTTACATTATTTCAATTCCATGTCACGAACTTAATGCAATATACAGATTCCTTGCACAGAAAGAATTCACTAGATGTCAGCATTTCGTGGTGGCTTTTCCCAGGACAGTTCAGTAGAGAAATGTGTTTTTTTGGGCGGAAATTCTGAAAACAATTCCCTAAGCAAATCCCGAATGATCTCCAAGCAGATCAGTAGTACAAAGGACAAAAACAACTTGACAGAACAAGCTCGTCCTAGGCTGCCTGCCATTCAGTATTTTTTAAACTACTGCACATGAATATTCAACCCCACTTGGCGGAATAATGTTTACAAAAATAGTTGCGCAAAGACAGGGATGTATTGTGTGATGGCATAGGTCAGGGACGACCTTGGGTACTGTAGCAAGCCAGAGAATATATAATAAAAATATATTGATTTTTCAAAATTTGCCAGAATACTGCATTGCCGCCTGACATCTCGTTGAAAAGTAAAACTTGGTGAAAGATAATGACATTAGTATCACACTAATAAGGTCTACGAACAGCGCAACAATTCACTTTCTCATTTGGTTTCAATATCCGAATCACAAAATATTTGCAAGAACAAGAAAATACAAGAATGAGAAAATAATCATGGATTTGTCATGACATGACCAAAAATGTATTGAATACATCTGAGAGGATATGTCGTGCAAGTTCTTGTCTGGTTGTGTATGAGATAAGGGAGATATGTGTCTCTAAGCCTTGGATTCTTTTCCCGCTGGAATATCCGTGGAAAATTGCGATGGTGTTGTTGGCATAACACATGACTGCGGGGGAAATTGCACAGTTAGAGTCAGAGTCAGGAGGAGGAGGAGGAGGAGGAGGAGGAGGAATCTAATGAGCCCAGTAAATTGAAATAACAACACATGTGACAGAAATAATACAATATGATTATATGTTATTGCCGATATCATGGAGGTCACAACTAAATGAAGCAGCGACACTGTTAGGAAGGCAAGAAGTGACACTGTCAGGAAGGCAAGCAGTGACATTGTTAGGAAGGCAAGCAGTGACACTGTCAGGAAGGCAAGCAGTGACACTGTCAGGAAGGTAAGCTGTGACACTGTGAGGAAGGCAAGCAGTGACACTGTTAGGAAGGCAAGAAGTGACAATGTTAGGAAGGCAAGCAGTGACACTGTCAAGAAAGCAAGAAGTGACACTGTCAGGAAGGCAAGCAGTGACACTGTCAGGAAGGTAAGCAGTGACACTGTCAGGAAGTTAAGCTGTGACACTGGTAGGCAAGTAAGCAGTGACACTGTCAGGAAGGCAAGCAGTGACACTGTCAAGAAGGCAAGCAGTGACGCAATCATAAACAAATGACTGATGGAATTGTTGTTAAATGTTGCTGAAGGAATTGTTGCTTATTGTTGGAGCAGGAATTGTTCATCGGTATACATTCACCGATCATTCAACAATGAGACAATAATTATTTCAAATTGAAAAGAAGCATTATATTGCTTCCTACCATACACAAGGAAATATGGAGGACCTACCATATAGCTATTTCAACCCAGGTCTCAATGGAGAACCATCAAATACATTAGTGACGGCTCTTTTTAGGGAAAATATCCACAACACCAACAAATACAAGGAACCAATATTATATTCCTATCACCATGACAACCATTGTTTACCAAGTTTCTCCAGAAACCGATAGTCGGAAACATGGAGGAGTAGCCATGTCAAAGAAACATCGCACATGAAAGAGAACTTAACAAGATAAATTAGAAGACGGACAAACGAACCACTAGATCACTGTCAGAGACCCATTTAGGAAGTTTGTCTCCGAGAATGTCAGTTCCGACCCCACAGTCACGTGCAACGAAGGTTACATTTTCAAAGGTTCCGTAAAAAAATGGCAAGTTGAAGACTAATGGAGCATTCATCATGTTAAGCCAATTTCTCTCTGAAGTGAACACAATGAGAACACAAAGTGAGGTTATGTTCAGCCATTGTACAGACATACCAGCACTGTCATGTGACCACGATGAAATTTGCCAAACTGCATATCCTAATATGGTAGAAATGCTTAGACATAATTCCTTAAACGTCAACATTTTTATGATAATTTTTCATTAGGGGTGACTATCACAGGTAATTTCCCTATCATGACAGTATAGCGATAGTGAGAATTACTATCACTAATCTATCACAATTTGACAAAAACATTGTGATAGTATCACAATAGTACTTGAGTATGCAAAATGAAGGTCAAAGACATGCAATTAGTTGTAATCTGTTATTTATATTTAATTAGATGTATTTAGATATGCTACTAACAAAGTATCCTCTTTATTAATTGGATATCTTCCCTTCTATAGGCTGCAATTGACGTCATTAGCAATGTTTCCAATGCAAGTTAGAAGTATGTTAATATCAGGACAAGTTGGAGTGTCAAAAAAGAAGGCGAGTTAAAGAAAAAAAATATTATCATAACTATCGATATTCCATCGTACTCTCTGCAATTGCCATCGATTGCTAAGCTTTCTATCGACATATTGCTATCGGGACACACACTATCGCAATAGATCGACATATCTTTGCACTTCAAATATTCATAACCCCATATAATTTACTATAAATTCCAAATTATACTTGTCAAGTGTACAAACAGTACATTAATTTAATATGCTAAATATAGCAATAGAGAAGTAATTTGTGATTTTATTTTGACATTTGTTAGAAGGTCAAGTCATGACATGCAATAGATAATCAATAGAGGAGCGGTATTAATATAAGCTTTACAGCTTGTTTACAAATCCTCATTTGTTCTAAAAATGATTAAAAATATGTTTAAACTAATAGATATGCATTGTTTTAATAACACCAAATAATGTACTATTAATTACAAATAATACATGCACATGTTCATTCTTTTACCTACTGTATAATTTGAGTGAATCTGTCCAATAAAGGGGCTAATATTTCAGGCAATTTGTAAATTCCTGACATTTTTAGGCAATTTGTAAATTGACAGAATGATTCAGGCAATGTGTTAAATTCCCAAACTTTCAGGCATTTTACAAATTGCTTGGTTTTAGACATTGACTGTAGCATGTACCCTGATAAAAAGAATTTTAAGATAAACACATGCTAAAACACATGTATTAAAGCAATGTATTTCATTACAAATTAGGCTCATATCTGGATTGAACCTTTCTTGTTACATAATGCAGGTTATGGGGCTGAGTGATGAATCTGAAGTATGCTGACACCTGGATAACTTGATGACATATTAATCCAGGGCACCTATGTGTCTGATGAAGCTCAGGGGCTGGACACCTTTCTAAAACATACTGCACCAGGTCCGACATATGGAGACACCCTGACATATCACACATACCATATACGGTAACTTGTTAATCTATAAATAGCATGTGACCTACCTGTAACTCTTCAAGGTCAAAGGAGCATCACATCTGAAACATAGAACAACGATATTACAAATTCCATTCAAAATTGAGGTATTAAAGTATCTACAGTGAAAAAAATATCTGAAATCAAAATAATCTCAAAATTAGGATAAATCATACTAAAGACATATTTGAAAAATAAATCATAAGAAAATTTACTAAAGTATTTACGGTACATAGAAAAATATATTGGAAACCAAAGAAGTTCAAAATTAGGAGAAATAATAGTAAAACAAAAATGTAATATCATCATATAATTATGTGTGAAATACTCCTGCTGTGAATCAAAGTGCAAATCTATTAATCCCCCAAAAATTAACACCCAAATAAACTGGGTTATTTTTGGGGGGAAAGTGTCAATTTCTCACAATGGAACTTTTTCTCCTTCAAGTTCAGTCACACATGTACTTAAATTTCCGCCCATTTCCAGAAGAACTCCCATTATTGTTGCGACCCCCTAGACGTAGGTATGTATGTGCACATCCTGTACGCGGACGACTGACCTGACTACATGGCCACCACCTACCTATCCCAGTGGTGGAGGAGCTCCCACTCAACGACTGCACCACCAGGCCACTGCCCCAGGGAGTTGAGCGATATGGACGGTGTATGTAGTGTCAAGTATAAATACACGTCCTTTAAGTGGGTTATTTTTGTCAGGTGTGAAAAATATGAAAAATGCCTTATATTTCCAGCTGGGAAAGTACTCTGATCATGGTAGGTCTACATGCAATGCTATATGTTGAGAATCAGAATCAATGCTTAATATATACAACATTTATACTCTTCGTATCTTAATGCTCCTGAAAAGCGTATATAGGTTTACTGCACATACTACAAATATAAGGTAGTTAATTAGTATATAAATGACTTTTGACATTTAAAATAAAAAGACGTACTAGTATGTATATTGCCTACTGGATGTTGTCAAAGAATTACTATATCTTTCATTGTACAACAGTCGCCTATGGGTGAAATATTCCTGCTACGACATGAAGCATTATTTCATTGATTGAGTCATTGTATTAACTTGTAATGTAAATACTTCCAGTGATGTTGGTATATATTACTGATGTAACGCTGAGTATTGAAATAGTTTTGATGAACACAACGTGTTATGTTGCAGATCATTAGATCTACAACATATTCTATAATGAAACACTTTCATCGCTGTAAGAATCTAGGCGATGAAACTCCATGTATGTGATAATCGGTTCTGGCTCACACATGGTGTAGCCTTGACCTTCAAAGAAACCGCAAATCAAATGATTTCATTATGGTTACATTGAGCATAGCTCACATATAGATAGTTGTAGCAACATCTTCCACAGCAAAAGAAAGTCACGTGTCCTGTTCCAGGATCCTAACAAAATCCTACCAGGATCATAGCAGAACACTGGACACCCTGGGTGTCCTTCCAGGATCCTGGTAAAATATTGTTAGGATCCTGGAACAGGACACCTAACATTTTAAGCAATATATTTCTGACATGTCAAGGTCAAGGGAAAATGGACTCTGGAGTAACCATGGAAACAAAGATATCTTCACAATCTTGCCCGTAGCATTACCATCATCATTATCGTCATCATTACCGTCATTGGTCTACTGCCTGAAGACAGTAGGTCCGGCCTGAAGACGGCAACATTGTCGCCATATATCCTGACCTATATTACCAAAAGTATCTCTGGAATATGCAACCGTTTACTTTTATTGATGACTCGACTCGACTCGGCATTGAACTAAGATCAGTGGTCCATCTCCTGGTCTAGTCTTTAACTCTCTCTCTGCTGGGTTAAGCAGAGGCACTGCTCTCTAGGGCATCCCCAGTTGCCTCCAGCACCGAGAGGGTTAATTAAGGAACCGGCCTACGGTTTCAATGAGCGACCGTCTGGGATTAAACTAAAGTGCCGGTGTGGGTAGTCAGATCAATGAAGCTTACAGGTAAACACTAGACTTGCATCAAACGTACACCCACCTGAAATAAACACCCACGGTGAAGATATAAATCTATTTCTATTTTCATCTTTCCGCATTTAAAAAGATATATGTATGTTCCAATTAGAAGCACCAATGTCTTCTTGAATGATTCAGCATAGTCACAGAGTGGAAGGAAATCTATTCTGATGATAAACAAGACCGATGAAGAATATTGGGAACTCCAAATAACAAAAATGTCTAAAGATGGATTACCCAGTTCAAAAACCAAATAATCTTTCACTTTTCAAATCATTAACCCTCTCCCTGCTGTAGGCAACCAGAGATGCCCTATGCAGTAGTCTATGTGCATAATCCAGCAGGGAGAAGGTTAATATTATCCTAGCTGTACCAATATCTGGCAGAAGAAAGGAATGATAGCTACTGCAATATTGGGCACCTTGAGTAGCCTCCAGCTGAGAAGAGGCTAAGCAACCTCCATTTTTATATTGGGACTAGTTCTACAGTATATAAATTCCAAATTATGAATACACATGCATGAAAATAATACATTAAGATTTGTATATGTATTAACCTTCTCACAAATATAAATAGTTGTAATGACAGAATATGGTTAAATCCTAGAAGAAGAACAAAAATCATGTTTTATATTAATAATATACAAACAATAGCGGCCATTAGTGGGCCAAAGTCTATTTTTAGATGTATCCGGTTTAAACATTTTAGTGATTAGCTCATGGGGTGAATAAGTGATTATGGAGTTTAACTTCGCTGCAGGAATCTTTCATTCATTTGTGGAAAGCTGATGGGGAAATGTGCTTGAAATGTGCTTGATAGTGTATTATCTACGTTGTATCTCGATCTATGGTACATGATTTATCTCTGAATCGAACAGAAATAAAAGTATGCAATCTATACTAACAGTGTATTAAGATTTTCTCAGGAGTTTAGTCACACTAAGGCCTAGAAAACGTGTTTGGATTTCATACTATATAGTTCAATTCTGGGAATTCCATCCAATTATAAAAATAAACCTAACCAATGTTAAAACAGACTGATGATTGTCAATTGTTTGTGATAACTAAATTTGAGTATGATACACCAATATATATATATATATATCTAAAATTGATAAAAAATCTTCACAGTAACAAGTATATACATTGTTACTAAATGAAACAACATAGTTTCAACATAGTAGTAGCATTCTCTTTCATACTTGACATAGCTTATGGAATCTATACATTGTTTCCATTAATATATCGACATTGTTTCAAAAATTATTACATTGTTGCAACAAGTAAAATCCAAGATATTGAAACCCTTATATACACTGCAACAATAGAAGAAAAAACATTATTCTTGAATCCATATTATTCAATACACAATAAACAAAGGAGTACTCTCAATCAATTTCTATATACTTTTAATTGCATTTCTCACCCACGCATTGTTTAATAAGGAAATACAGATGTGGACATAGCAATGCCTTGGTACGGCTGTACTGTAGATCATGCTTGAGAACTCAAATACCATCTATGTACCATCATTGCACCTATAACCATCACACATGTAAAAGGTATGGAATGTAGAATTATGTAAAAAAACACATGTGGAGGCCAAGACTAAAAGAACATGGACGTAATTATGTTCTTGGCAAGTACCCCTCCTTACATGTATGATATCAACAGACGAGGTACATGTTGGGTCTGTATTGGCTCCACATTGGGTCCACATTAAGTCCACATTGGCTCCACATTACATTATGTCCACATTGGGTCCACATTAGGTCCACATTAGGTCCACATTGGGCCCACATTGGCTAGACATTAGGTCCACATTGGGTCCACATAGGGACCAGTTTGAGTCCATACTGGCTCCATATAGGGTCCACATTGG
>JAUTBQ010174112.1:0-11492 GCA_032361185.1 Lepetodrilus ovalis
ATTTGTTCCTCACTTATTCTTTATTTTAACTGGGAATCTTTAACGTCCCCTGTCTGAATAAGTGTTGGCACATCACAATCTCAAAACTTCCACCCTCAGAGATGCTTTTTTCTTCCTTTCCACTCTTAACAAGCATCTTCAAATCACACTCTTTTTTGAGAAATTTATGATTAGAGGTAATCTTTTTGTAAGTGACTTTTCCGTCTTTGTCTGCAGGAGGAGCAACTATATGAAGTTCAAATCTTTTATTTTCTTTATTTGATGGTTCTATCTTTTTAGAAACATCTATCTCTGCTTCATTTAACCCTTTGCCCTTTCCAACTTCTGTTACTTTGAGTATATATTTTCTATCTTGTTCGGTTATTTCCCAAGGAGCAACCATACAACAACAGTTTGCTGCCTCAGATGTTTTGGCAGGTTTGTTTTGCTTTGTGGCACATTTTTGTTTAGCTCTTTGACTAGCTGTCATGATGTTTCTCCTTGTTGATTCTCGTAAGCTTCCATAGTCTCTATGGCTATTTTCATTAAGTATTGGTGTTTGGTATGGGCATCAAGTTCTTTATGGTTGAGTAACTCTACAACCCTTTTTTCTATTACAAAATTTTGACCTCTCACATGCCATGCAAGCATCAGAGCAAAAGCATATTTTTCGTTGTCAAGATTATATTTTTTTGCTACACTATAGACATGCGTGACAAATTTCAAATAGTCCTGTTTTTTTGGAGGGTAGGGATTTGTAAAATCTATATCTATAAGGTCTTGTACACATGCCTCGAAGTATTCTTCAAGGTAAAGTGCATCTAGTCTATCTAAATGACTGACGGTTAATGTCTTCATGCTATCTCCTTCTGAAGCAGAATAAGCTTAGATTCTTTTGCACTATAAAGATGTAATTTTGAAGGCACTTCTGTATCGACATAAGCAAAAAGACCATTAATATCATGAAATAATGTGAGTAACTCTTCCTCTGTAAGCATTTGAAAATATCGTTTTAGATTGCGAGGGTCATAAAAACGGAAAATGATTTCTCTCTCATGTTTTTCACTATAAATATTGATC
This sequence comes from Lepetodrilus ovalis, assembly GCA_032361185.1. Taxonomy (NCBI): domain Eukaryota; kingdom Metazoa; phylum Mollusca; class Gastropoda; order Lepetellida; family Lepetodrilidae; genus Lepetodrilus; species Lepetodrilus ovalis. Next base: position 1,060 of record JAUTBQ010174112.1, read on the forward strand.
CGTTCTCTTAATTCAAAAGCTAATGTAGGCATATTTTGTCTACTTACTACAAAACTCATCCATGGCTGACCATACCCTTTTGCAATAATATCTTCTGTAAATGGGTCATTTCTATTTAGTGGGAGTAAGTAAGGTGCAACATTTTCATATTCACTTACAAAAGGGTCTTTAAAAAGTATACGTCGTTTAGGGTCTTCTATATCCATAATATCAATAAATTCTCTATATATACCAGTATCTACTATTGCATAGAGCTGTGCACCAAAATACATTTTATCGACAAGAGTAAATAGTTCTGATATTAGTTGCTTGATTTGAGACATTATTAACCTCTATCCCAACAAACATGGGATACAGAGCATATCCCCTTCATTTGCTTGGAGACTAAGTTCCTCAGCTCCCCCACCACTACCAGAACTTATAGCCACATTCCCTTTAATGGTCACATTCCCTTTAAGAATTATCCCAGAACTATTTAAAATAATAGTCCCTCCGTTGCCTTTTATGACGACTTTATCACTTCCCGAGATGGTATGTACTTTCGTCACACTTTTAATCCGCTCCCCCGCCTTCACATCATACTTCCCATTCACAGTAAAGTCATGATGCCCACCAGTCTTTACTGTGTGGTTAGCATAGGTTTCATCTACTCTATGATTACCTACATAAGTAATCTTGTCTTTGTCTATCTTGTTGGCTTGGGTGTTTAAGATATGGTTGTTTTGGTCATGGTTTACTGTGATGTCTTGGTCATGTCCTATAGAGATGTTTTCATCATTGCCTACAGACTCTGTTCTGTCATGTCCGATATCTATACTCTCATCATGTCCCACATTCTCCGTTCTGTCATTGCCTACAGTGGTTCTCTCATCATGGTCTATGTTGTTGTCTGAGTCATTCTTTACATGAAGCAAGTGATTCTTTTGGGCTTGCATGTGTACCAGCTCATCTCCACCTTTGTCTTCAAAGAGCAGCAGATTAAACTCATCAGAGCCTCCTGGCATAGATTGGGTTTTAATGTAAGACTGTGTCTTTTGTCCTGGGAGGTCTTTTGGTATTTTGTTATTGCCATTGTAAAGACTTCCTATAGCTACTGGTCTATCTGGGTCACCATTTAAGAAGTTTACGATCACTTCAGTATTGACTCTAGGAATAAACTGGCTTCCCCAGCCATCTCCTGCAGAGAAGTTAGTAAAGCGTATATAACAGCTAGTAGGATACTTATTATCAAAGTGGAAGATCACTCTAATACGTCCTAGGTTATCTACATCTATAGTGTTAGGGGTAGACTCTGTATTTTTACTCCCACTTGATACAATGGCTGTTACTGAGCTAGGGATGAGGGGTTTAGTGATATTGTAGTAGGGGATAAAGATGGTATCTTGTGGGGTGGCTTCAAAGGTACACTCAAAGACATACTGTTGCAGTACTGCTTCATCTTGGACATGTTCATCTAAGGCATTAGGGAAGTGTCCTTCTATCTGTACTGAGGTAAGCACTACTTCTGTACGTTTGACTGCTTTGGTATCAAAGAGGGTTCCACCATAGCCTACTTCTGTGTATAAAGAGTGAGAGAGTCCTGAGACCTTTTCTGTATCACTGTATTGTTTGAGTACAGTTTGTTTAATATCATTTTTAAGGTCAACAGGTCTTGCAACTTCCAAGCGGTCTGCATGGGTGACTACTTCTAAATCATGTCTGAGTTGTGAGGTATGGGTATTGTCTTGTAGGCTTTGGGAGAGTGCGCTTTGTCCTGTACTACTTAGGTACTCTTTAGAAGGAGCTCTAAAGTCATAATAATCTTCTCTTGCGTAGGTAGGGGCAAAGGTTTTACTGCTTGTAAAGTGACAACGCAACTCACTGTCTAACTTTTTATAGGTCTCATTGATTTGCGCTAGGCGTACTTTATAGGGGGTAGTCTCACTTTGCATCCACAGGGTTACACCTTCTTGTTCACAGAGCATTTGTATGAACGCTAGGTCTGACTGTTTATATTGGGTGGTATATTCTCTTTTGATAAAGGTATGCGGTGCTATGTTGGTATTGAAGTCTAGGTGTAACAGGGCTTTATAGCGTCCGAGTATCTCTTGTATAATCTCATAGGCATTTTTCTCTTGGAAGATTTCATATCTCTGATTAAGTCCTAGGTAATAGAGGGGATGAACAACTGTAAGTGTATAGAGATATTTATCGGCTACCTTATCTTCTTCTTTGGCTTGGTAGACTTTCCCATAAATCTCTCTTTTTTTAGCGAGGTCTTTTTCATCTTGAAAAAGTATTTTAACATCTGTATCTACAAGTACTTCAATTTGTAGTTTTTCTAGACTAGTAATGGTAACTTTGTACTTATATGGCTGCCCAAGTTCACTTTTTCCACTCAGTTTATAGATACTAAAGGTACCGTCTTCAACATTTAAATTTTTACTTGTATTCAAAAGTGTTAAACGTGGTTTTATCTTTTGTAATTGTGTCTCATTCATTCTTTTCCCCTTCTCTTTTTCAGAGATTTATTGCTATTTTTATAAACTATTGTAACTTTATTTTCTTTAATATCCCTTTGTACCCTTGGGGGATGGGATGATTATATTCACGAGCTATCATAAGTATCTGATATGCCTTTACACACCGTCTAGACTTTTCATGATGCATAAAACTGTCAAGTTTTTTTATAATCTCAGTAGCAGGTTTACTGTCTAACATTCTAACCATACGAAATAAGTTTCTTTTTTCTTTGTCAGTACTCTTTACAAAATCCTTTAAGACATAGAGACCGTTTTTTAAATTTCTAATGACACTCCCCTGACCCAATTCAATTTTTTTCATATATTGTGTAATAAACTCCTCTTTAGCCATACTCGTAATAGGTACAAGATGTGCTGCTAACCACATATTCACTTCTTCCTGTGGTGATTTAACATAACCTAACTCTTTACGTATTTGCTTAGAAGTTTGTAAACTTATAGAAAGTTCATCAATCACTGAAGAAGGATGAAAGCGATGCCTTTTTAAAAAGTCTGCTAGCTCATCTGTAACAATAAGTTTATTCCCATACTTATGTTTAAATTTATATTGTTCTATCGGTATTCCGAAGAGTAAAATAATGCCATTCTTTGCTATACGTGCTGAAGATAAAATATATTTTATACCAAAAAAGTCTGTAAATATTTCTGGGTTCTCTCGTGTATTTAAAAATCTGATTTCTTGTGGTTTATCTAAGTCTGTACTTTCAACCCATTCTCTAAAATTCTTATAGGGGTTTTGTTTCAATCTTCGTCTTAATTTATTGATAGTGGTATCAGATAGAAATTCACCAAACTCTGTCGCAGCTAATGTTTCGTTTTCATTTAACATTGTTTTTAATTCATCTGTTAAAATAAGAGAAGGCTTCCTTCGTGCTTTTTCCTCTGTTCTACCATAATAAAGTTCTATATTAAATTTTTTACTATATTTACTGTTGATAATATAATATTCTATATCATCTACATCAAATATAGTAATTTTCATCTATTTTTTCTTAAGTTTAAAATGTTTTAATGGACTTGTTTTTGTAAAAAGTGCCACTATCTTTCCTTTTATTTCAAAAGTGCCACTATATGATCCTTTTTTATAACTAATAGTCATTTTTGAAGAAGAACTCACTTTTCTTTTTAGCTTAGCAAATAGTCTTAACATGGCCCAAGCACCTTCACCTCTTACTTTTACTACTCTATTACTACGTGTATCATAAAATGTAAATTTTGCTAAACTATCAGGATATTGTGATGGCCAAACAAAATCACTACTTTGTATAGGTCCGTGTTCATAAAGTAATTCTTGATCTTCATAAATTAAATCCATCGCAGCTAAATTAGACGACAAATGTTTTGGCTTGGCTATAATTTTAAAATAAAGTTTCCCACTTCCAGATTGAAATAAAAGCTTCTGTATTTTTTTGGCACTTAACATCGAACTAATCATTTGCTTATCTATGGCAACCATCGCACCATCAATCTTTTTTAGTTTATAACTACCTGTTTGTGTATTGACGGTTACAAACGGCTGTACATACTTCGCATAAAAATTATCTAACAAGCCATCTTTTTGAAAAAATGCTTTAAAGTCATCTAATGCTATATCACTATCACTTTTTAAGTCAAGAGGGAACCTGCCTTCAATTTTATCAACATAAAATGTCCATATCTCATTATTGTATGTTTTATCTAAATGTCCATCAACCAAACCTGTCAAGTAGTCCCAACTATTTGTTAATGCTTTGTTATACCAACCTAAAAGTTTTTGTGGTAAAAGATTACTTTTTAGGGTAAACGTTTTATGTGATGATGTACTTTTTTTACTAACTATCTCAAATGCACTTTGTTTTGGGTCAGCAGAAGTATCTACCTCTAACATCTGTTGATATACTTTTTCTACATGCCGTAAGACTATTTTAAATTTACGTGACGCTCCATTATGCTCATCTAGAAGTTCATGATACGGCTTAAAAATATTTCGCATATCATAGACCATTTTATCCCCTGCAAAATCTTTCATTGTTTTCGTTCCTAAACGCTGAAATCTATCTATTTTACTTCCAACAGACCCTAAAAATTCTCCTGCTGTGACTCCAGACTTTATTTTATCTTCCATCAATTTTTCAGCTTTTTCTTTAGGTGTTTGTAAAAAAGTGTTTTCCTTAAATGCCCGTAATACTAAAATGACTGGGGATACTCCTGAACTTAAAAGTTCTAGCTGATCAGACAACTCTGTACTTGAATGATATGAAGGAATCGTAAGTTGTGCAAGTGCTTTTGTCCAATAGCGTCTATAATCTATAAAGTAAAGCCCTAAAACTTTTTCATAAATTCGATTAATCTCATTTTTGCCATAGTCTTCACCTTCATCACCAAGTATCCAACTTTTTAACATTGACTTTTTAATAATCATTTTTGTCTGTAATAAGATAATTTTTTCATACCCTTCTTTTGTATAAAACCCAGGTATTCTATATTCTGCACCACTTAAAGCATTTGGATAGGCATCTAAAACTTCTAAAAATTGAAAGTCATTATATCCTCTTGTCTCTGCTTCATTCTGAAGATTTTTGTAAATGAGTCCTGCGGCACCTGCATGTGAAACCAATTTTTTTCGTGCTCTAAATATACTTTTATGATGAAGTTTTGCAGGAGAAAAATTTGTATTAAGTAAAGCCGAAAAATGATTGTTAAGTCTTCGTACTTCTGTATCTTCAAGATCGTCTCCCCATTTATTAAGCATGTAATCTTCTAAAAACTCTTTCTCTCTATGGTTACTATCTGCTAACATCAAATATGCTTTTAAGTTTGTTTGTGTTTCGAGTTTATTACTTAAATTTTTCAATAGATTTTTTTCTATAAGCGTCGCAACTCTTGGTAAGAGTAATGTTTCTAAACTTTCATTATATATATTATGTACTCTCTCATCTCTACGTGCAATTTTTGAAAATCCTGGTTTCCACACTTCATTGGCAATATCATTACCTTTTTCTCGTTGCATTGACTTAAGTGCATCTAACATAGCTAATATACGTTGTAAATCTGTTAAATGATCTTCTATAATATATTCTTCTTTATAACTTTCTTCTTCTTGCGTCTGTAAACCATAAGCATAAATCTCTACACGTCTATTAAGACTTCTTCCTTCTACAGTCTGATTATTTGCAATAGGAGTACTTTCTCCAGCACCTTCAGTGCTAATTCTGTCTTCATCTATACCATTTTGTTCAAAAAACTCTTTCACTGATGCTGCTCTCTCTTGAGAAAGTTCTATATTAGAATCTTCATCACCTATGCTATCTGTATGCCCCACAATCTTAATCTTCGTTGTCTCATCAAGTGTCAGAATATGATTAATAATCTTCTTGAGTTCACGTTTCGCAAATGGTGTCAAAGACGCATTTCCTTTTCCAAAACTTACATCACCCCCATTTTCTCCACCAAGTTTTCCAATTTGCATCGCATTTTTAGGTTTACTCGCCTTACGCTTTAAAGTAACTTTAGGTTTTGTTCCTTTTTTAAGACTAATATACTGTTCGTATGTATCTTCGATTATTTTTACTTCTTTGCTTTCATTTTGAATAAATGATGTCCAAAAATAAATAATCCCTGATATAGCTAATGTTAAGAAAGCAAAAAGAATAAGCCAAAATAAACCAAACTTTTTCCTATAATCATCGTTAACTTTCACCAATTGACTCTCAGAGAGTATAATCCGTTCAAATACTTTAGGTATAAATAAACCTGAAGTAATTTGACTTCCTTGTGTTGTCACAGCATAATTACTACTTGTGCCATGAGTAATATCTGAGAAATAAATACCTCGAAGCATTAAAGGTGCATAGTATCTTGTTTTTGAAAATGTTTTTTGGGTAAAACGACTTACCGTTCCAAGAAAACCTTGAAATTCTTCTAAAAAGAAAAAAATCTTTTTTCGCTCACTTTTATCCCATGAATTTTGCATATTACCCAATGTTTCATGTTCTAACTTTTGTAATAGTTTTGTTATCTTGGACTCTATAATCTCTGCAGATATATCTTCGATATTGTCTTCAAAAGTAATTCCCAATACTTCACGTTTTTCTTCAATAGTAAGATTTGAAAAAAATGAATCAAATGCAGGGATACTTTGTACTCCTGTAACAATAGTATAAACAGGTATTTTTGAAGAAAAAGCTTTCGATATCTCATCCAGTTTCTCTCTAACAACTTTAGCAAATTCATCCATATCAACTTCATTATTGTGCATAATTTCAGAAGCATTAACAGTAAAGATAATCCCATTAATGGGTCTTCGCCATCTCTCTTTTTTAAAAAGTTTTAAAAAGGCTAACCATATAGGGTGAGAAGCACTATTTTTGTCTAATGTAACGTATGCTTTTGGTACAGTTACAAATACTCCTTCTTCTGCAAAAAACCATTTAAAAAGCCCATTTTTGTCTTCTTTATTCTCTTTGTATTCTATATTTATAGGAAAAGCTAATCCTGAATTTTTTAATATTGCTTTTTGTTCATCATCTTCTCCACCCAAAATAAGATACCAAGGAAGTTCATAATTATAATTCGCTCGTCTTTTATAAATATTTGATTTTTTGATAATACGAAGTGCTTCGTAAAATTTTTTCTCCAATGCTTTTACTGCACTCTTTTTTAATTTAAGCTGTTCTTTTTGCAGTTTCCTCTCTTCTCTACGTGCTTCCCTACGTGCTCGTCTACTTTCACGTTCTTCTTCTTTGGTTAAAAAGAGATACAAAAGCTCTGCTATCACCACACTTAGAAAAAAAACAGAACCATATAAAAGACGCTTTAAAAAATTTTTAAATATCTCTATTCCAAAATGTTGACCTAAAAAAATAAATAATGTTGTCAAAATCAACATGACTATCGTAAACCAAAAGAGTCTACTTTTAAAAATAGAACGATTAGTTGTTGCCATTTTGATCCTTTGTCTGCTTTGCAATAGGCTCTTGTTTAAGAATTTCTATCAAATCCTCTTCATTTTGTGTTACCATACTCGTAAATATTCCATAAATAATAGCCATAATTAGTAACCCACCTACAATAAAAAGTTTATACGGAACATGTAGTGTTAGTTTGTGTTTCTTTGTTGAAACAGGATGGTCTTTATAAAATTTTTCTTCCTGCGTATCATTATTTTTAATACGAGCATAAAGCTCTTGGCGTATACCTTCTACCTGTACACCAGCATTATCAGAAAGTGAATACCTTCCTTTATAGCCCAAAGAGAGACAAGCATAAACAAGTTTCATATGTTGAATATATTTTACTGGTTCTTGCACAAACTGTTCAAGTAACTGAAAAAATTTCTCTCCCCCGTATGTTTCTTTATAATAGTGTCCTAAAAGACTATGGTTAGCCCATGCTTCACCATTTGCCCAATCCATTGTTCCTAACAGCTCATCTGTGAACGTTGATAAAATATATCTCACAATCATTATATGTGTATTTTCATAACCCTGCTCTGCCAATATTCGTGTCTGTTGATCCATTATTTGGATTAATTTTCTTTTTAATGTTTGTATATCTGTCTGTTTTTGTCCTGTTTCTAAATAATACACTTCACGATACAATGCTCTTAATACACTTAAAAAAGGTTGGCTTTGTTGTGTATTAAGAAAAGGAATATCATAATGATGTCTCTCCTGAGGAAGGACATCTTTACTTTCAACTATTGGTGGTGCAGAGAAATTATTATTCACCTGTGTCCCACTATCTAAATCGGATCCAGGATAAATTATTACTGTTCTGTCATCATCATGCATTACTTAATATCCTATTGATTTTTAATTGCCCATAAAATAAATTCTATTGTTAAATTCTCTGTTTCAGGATAATGCAATGCTAATCCTGAAGCACGTAAAAGTTTTTGTTTATCTTCTGCATTCATAGTAATACGGAAATAACTTTGATTTACTCTATATGGTATCTCTCTTGGTGCTGCAGATAATGGTGCTACTTTAAAACCTGGAAGATGATGATTTACTAAATTACGTATTTCATCTACTGTTCCTATTTTAAGATTATCTAACAGTAGTTTTTTAAGTTTAGCTTCATCAATGTTTGCCGATACAGCCAATATAAATGATGAATCAGCAAGAATTGATTTATCTCTAAGCATTGCAATATGTACACCATATTTATGTTTATCAAGAGGTATGAGTGTACTACTACTTTCCAATACTCGACTAAGTAGCTTTTTTAACTCTAAAAACACTTCATCAAAACATAATCCTTGCTGTGTGTGTATATAAGTATATGGTTCAACTAAGCGCTTTTCTTTTTTCATGAAAACTGCTAACTCCCCTATGAGTGAAACCAACTCTAAATAAAGTTCCCCCGGGTGAAGTCTCTCTTGTGTTATATAATAATGTAGTCTGCTTTCCGTTCTATTTAAAAGTTGCAAAATCAAATAATCTCCAAGTTCTGTTGCTTGTAGACTCCCTCCTGCAACTTTTTCAGCCATTTTTTCAGCACGATAACGCAACATACCTTGTAACTCATTTAGTTTAGATATTATCGTTTTTGCTTGATTTAAATGTAAGTATGTTGGAGAGTATGTACTATCAAGGGTTATAGAATTATTCACTGTAACACTGCCTATCTGTGCTATTTGAATGCTACTGTATCCATCTATCACTTCACCTTCTTTAAATAATTTAAAATTAGGATATGCAAAGATAATATCTGCTTGGCTATCTTCTCCTACATTTGTGTTAGGAACATCATGATGCGTTTTAGCTACATATCTTGTAGGTAAAGGGTCTTGCTCTTCATAATATGTATTTTCTTCATTTGCATAATTTAAAGGTAACGCCAAATAAACTGCTTTTCCCCCATCTTCTTTATTTACATCTAATGTAAGTTTTTCTATAAAGTCTTGATTTTCAAATAATGTACCATCAGGTAGTATTCCTGATGCTTCAACTAAAGAGACTTTTCCCATACTTAAAAGTTGATCATCTATTTCTAAATTAAATAAACCCCACATATTTGCACCAATTTCGAGTGTTCTTTGCATCATTTCTGTATGTTGCACATAATTATTTTGTTGAAAATGTTGTGGGCGTATAAAAAGCCCCTCTCTCCATGCTACATTTTTTGGCATCTCTTCCCCTTGTTACATATATATTTAGTGATTTAGTATAAATGAGAATTATTTTACCATATTATCCTCTTTCTATTGCTTTAAAAAAAATCTATTTAACTATTAATTATCCATTTAAAAGGCTTAAAATACCTCTATTTCAAAATCAATTCGGTTGTTAAGAAAAAGTTAAGAATATTTAAAAGTGACCTAAAAAAGGGGGCTGAAAGCGTTTGGTTGTTAAGGTTGTTACTTGACACTTATGTATTGTTTCTATTTTGTGTTACACTTTCGTATTCTTCTTGAATTAACGAGGAAGGAAAAAACATTTATTAAAAGGAATAACAGATGAATAATCCATTATTTATGTCAGTACAAGGTTCAAGACAAGGTCTCATTACAGAGGGTGCATACTCAAAAGAGTCAGTAGGTAACTCATTTCAGTCAGGTCATGACAAAGAGTCAATGATCAAAGGGTATACACATAATATTACGATTCCAAGAGATCCACTTTCAGGTCAACCATCAGGACAAAGAGTACACGCTCCTTACGTGGTAACAAAAGTACTTGATAAAGCATCACCACTTTTAATGAATGCTTTAGTATCTGGTGAGACACTTACTAAAATAGAGATTAAAAAATATAGAACAAACTATGAAGGTAAATTAGAGCACTACTATACTACGATTCTTGAAGATGCAGTGATTGTAGATATTAACTCTGATGCAGGACATGTTCTTACAGATTCTACACTTGCAGATGTTGCACCTTTAGAGCATGTATCATTTTCATACAGAAAGATTTCATGGAGACACGA
>JAUTBQ010174123.1:0-11490 GCA_032361185.1 Lepetodrilus ovalis
TCTAGGCATTGTTTTCCTTGGTCCTCACATGCTGACAGACAGATCTGATAATGGGATATCGGATTACGCAGCATCCATGCTGTTTTGGGGGAATACGTCTAAGTAAACATCACAAATCACAATCTAAACAAAAATATTACAATTGTATGCCAATAGATAAATCAATTCTGATTATGGAACTATTAGTATTAACTAAAACAACTACATAATAGAACTATTATTTATAATTAAAACAATCTTAATCTTTGAGTTTATTTAAGGAATCTCAAAGATTAATATTCTAACCCTCCCAGTCTGCAAAGGGTTCATAATCAGAAACTTCAAAGTCAACGTACTGACTTGACCTCTGAGGTCAACGAATATTCCTCTTCTCTTTTTCTTTCATTTGGTAAATAAACAAAACGGCAGCGCAGGAGAATTACTCTGAAAGTCTGGAGATTGTGCAGGGAAAAGAGGTACAAGGAAAATAAACCACAACCACAAAACCAACTACTTGGAAGATATAGATCCATTGATATACCATACGACTGGGACTACAGAAAACATACATTTCCCCATAGTTTACATCCTTAACCTCATACAACTGCTAGCAGTACGCTATATGTGGCTGAGATTGTTAACATCATGGATGAAATACTGCCCGACATGGCTTTCACCTTGATACCATTTGAAGAAGCTCTACCTCAGAAAGCTTGTCATCGCCTTGTTTTTACTAGACAAAGCATTCCCACAGAACACATGTGAATGTTTATCAGCACTCATAATGGTCATATTGTTTTTACTATTCCATTTCAAAGACAAAACATGTCCACAACACAGGTGAATGTTTATCAGTGCTCATAAAAGGATCTGGGACTGTTGAAGCAAGCATCTGTAGTCAGATAAGACGTTAATTCCAGCAACAGCAGCTGCCACAAGTAGTGGAGAACCGAAAGTGTGGAGAAGCCATTTGCTCTGCGACAATGAAACTCGAGTCGGGGCATCATAAAGTCGTCATAAGTGTCTCGTAACCAGATAAACATGTGTACGTCGTGATGAAGCTTCACAATCTACTAATACTACCCCTACCCCCTACCAGCTCCCAACCCTTGCTCCAACACAAAACTTTGACAGAACATTACCAAGCTACATGATGAACAGAGACTAACATCAAATCCCATTAAAAATGCATCTCCTTTCAAGCACATGAAGTGTCCTCGACTCTGTTCTCTTAATGGCCTCTAAAAAGTGTTCAAACCTTTGCCACCGTGAGAGCCCCGAAAGAAATCAGAGATGTAAAAACCTGTGGGCATCACAGCACGATGCCCTCTGCATCAATGGAGGTCTACATCATTGTGTACCTGGGATACCTGCCAGTGTGTCTATGTCATCATATATCAGCAAGTTAGTTTAAGGAGATCCAAGATGTACAGCCAAAAAAAAAAATTGACACTCAACCCAAAACGTTGTACAGACATTTTCTTCTTTCCTATTACATCCACAGCTGAAAAGACTGTGCTTTGCATTTTCTACCCGATACTTGAAAAGCCTAAGTAGTGACATGTGCAAGGTTAATCTGGAAGGGCTAGGTGTTCAATTATAATACCTATAAACATACAAAATGTGTTTTACCAAAGGTTATTCTCATTCTACGAATACTAACCTATTGGCACTGGATAGTACTTAATATTAGCATAGGAAGACATTTAAATAACGAATTTTCAAGTGGGATGCGTAACTAGAGCCCGATCTCCTTCCTTGAATGTCAAGCAGACCCAACACCACTCTTGGGATGCCTGGCAACAAAAGAAGCTTGCACAACAGGCCCCTACCTAAAGTGTACCAGCATTGCAATGGATCCCAGTGGACCCGGATCCAAGGCTAACAACTGGACCACCTTACTGACCAGACCATCTGGAAGCTGACCAGTGGTTTCTTGGATTGCTCTAAGCCTCTTTGGTCTGGGAAATATGCCCAGCTGATTGCTTCCTAACCAAGCATGGTCAGCAGGGGATAGCAGCAAAGCTAGCATTGACCATCTTAATTACCATAGAATTAGGTGTAAGCAGTTGTTAAATCTGGTCCTATGGGGGAAAGAATTTCTCATTAAGGTTTGTTGGTATGTATGTCTACACCTTGCAAACTGTTGATGAAATGCCGATCTGGATTTTTTTTCTTTAAGATCTTGTAAAAATAATAATTTACCTATTTCAGTTGAATTCCACATCAGGAAGCTTACAGTTTCTATAATAAACTCCTATCAATAAAACATGGAAAGGAATTAAAGAGTAATTGATTGATGGCAGAGGGAATCTTTCACCCATACATGATCTGAGATAAAATAAAAGAAATGATCTTCATGATAAAAAATAATGGCAGATAGTTCAAATTGGTTGAGCTTTGATACGCTGACCATTGAACTTGGGTCAAGCATTTGACCACAACCAAGGTGGAGAAGGATGATGTCCAGCTCTCACTACTGACCGCTGGTCAAGAGATCGACAAAGATGAAAGAGAAATTAACAAGACACCTTCCATCAGGCAGCCCCCCTTCCCCCCATCTTCATCCTTTACCTCCTGATTACAAACAAGACTGGAATTGAACATTGATTGACCACCCCAGCAATTAACGCCTTGTCCAATGCACTAACGGACCTCAATGGTGGAGAGCCTTGAAAATGCTGATTGGAACTTAAAGAGGAAAACTGATGCTGGCTCCGATTTCAAAGTTTCTTGCAATTAGCATTTCGGGAGTTGTTAAAATGTTTGACATTTACTGATTTATATCTCTGGCTCATGTTTCAGCATGTATCCCTCCATGGGAAAATAACATAACCCTTAAAATTACATTAGGTAGCATTAATGTCAACATATTTGCAAAAACAGCACAACCCAGATAATTTCCATGTTGAAACATGTATTACATTAAAAAAAATAGATTTGATTTTTTATTAATTTAATATGCTTCTTCCACTTGCAAAAGAAAAACAAATCACGTATCTTATTTCATTTTATGATCCAAAAGAATTTAAGTTTGGTATTTCAGATGGAGCCAAGAATATTGTCTACATTAGTCCATCTGTAGAAAGCCTTTGACAAGCACAGGAACCAAGACAATCTACTCTCTGATTTGACGAAAATAAAAGGAAATTAAATACATATTTAAACTAAACAAAATGATCAAATCTTGATCTTCAATTCATAGTTATCAAAAGGAATCATAATCATGGTGTCAACATACATATTATACCAGAAAACAACATTTTCGTTTTTTCAAACATTTTCAAATCTAAAGCTGTTCTAGAGCGAAATAGTTTTAGTTGAAAAAAACGTGTTGTTATTTCTGTTTCCTTTAACTGTAGACCAGGTACATCAGCTGTTGGCTGGCTACCATGTCTTATCTCAGTCCAGGATGAGATACTGCGAGATACATCCACACTATTTCAGTCATGTCCGCCAAGCCAATCTACGAAACTCTCTGATTATTCCCCATGGGTGTATCTCGGAATCGGAAAAGGTTTATCAAGTTCTTTGCCGATAACCACGTATCAAATGGGAGTTGGAAACCTTCATTTTCTTCACAAACGCAGATTTTTCCTTTCTTTTCGCAGACGATAATTTAAAGCCTGGCGCTGTCATCAAGTGGGAAGCATGAAACCTGGATACTGTAATTGCGTTAGTCAACAGCTTAATCATAAATGTGCAAAAGATACAGGAAAGTGATCCTGAGGTCATGCTGCTAATCAATTTGATGTTCCGTTATTTACACACTCAACAAGCACTCCAGTAAAAACTACCACTCCCAAGTACTTATGTTTCCAAATCTGACACTGTGTATTTGTGATCGAGACACCATATTCCTTACACAAATGTATCATAAGAAATACAAACAGAACAATTTTTCTATAACAAAATATTACACTAATAAATATCTCCACATGCCCATGATAAGCTGTTACCACTGGCAACTGGCTAAGCTCATTGATAACCTTGGATCAAAGCCTGCTCCTCTTGCTGGGAAACACTCCTCTGGTTGGATGTGTCATCATTTTTTTCTTAAAGACATTGTTGATCCCCTTCATCAAGGGTATGGCCAAGAAAGATCAGACAATGGGACCGAAGAAGGTATGACCATGATAACAGCTCAGACACTTTGATATGACCATATCAAGGTATGATGTCGTCTGCTACAAAGGTAGATCACATGGTTTTGGTATGCCAAGATGGCAGCAGATGACAACAAGTGTACATGGCTCCAGAGTAACATTTTGAGTTACTTGCCAGAAAGGCTAGTCGGGGCAAGTTGAAAATGCACCAAAGGGGCTATATGTTAAAAAATAGGTTGCCAGCAGTGTACATCAGGTATGTGTTAGTTTCAAGCCCTGGGTGGATTTGGATACTCTTAAAATGGAGAAGATTTTGTAGGAGATAGTTGTGATACTCTTAAAATGGAGAATATTTTGTAGGAGATAGTTGTGATATTCTTAAAATGTAAAAAAATTTGTAGGAGATAGTTGTATAGTAAAAAAAAGAAGAAGGAATTGGTTTGATATGGAAGGATACAGAACAATGTACAACCATTGGTTGGAAGATGATGACAACAAAAGTGACCTTGAAAACCCAGATCACTCACAGCATGATGGAAATTGGCCCAGATTTCACACAGTCACGGCAGATCAATACGCGGTTGCTGTGAACGCGATGAGTCATCATTGGGGACGGACATAGAGGAAGACTTTGGTGACAATCAGGCAATAGGAAATGCTGTGTGGCCAGATTTAATGCCAGCCTCAGTTTGAAGGCTGCATGGCAAGACTTAACATAGGCGTTACTTCACCATCCATCCAGGGGAGGCTGTGTGTCAATGAACTGGTGACAGCTTGTAGCTGCAATCTTTCCACTATGAATGTGTGCTAAAAATACGTAAATTTATGCAAAGCTTGTGCTCATCGATATCATTGCCATACGATCTGTTTCTTCAGAATATAAAACTACTAACAAGTATTTTGAATAATGGAATGAGAAACAAGTATACAGAATTACTAACAGATTATTGAGGAATTCATATTTAAAAAGTAGCTATTGGGAATGATTTATTAATTCATCAATTATCTTTTCGTTTTTGTTTGTCATGATAATTTATGCATTATCAAATCAAGGCTTCTTTTATATTGATTAACTTCTTCTAATGAGGGTTTATGATTAATTGTTTGTTTTCATAAAACACAGTGTTAAATGTTCAGATATGTATGGTAAAAACTTTGGACACGACAGTAAAGGATGGACATGAAATCATCTGCTATACAACCAAATGTCAAAAACTGTAATTTTCATATCATGATAACATAGCCGCTATTGAGTTTAGGACTTCATGATTAATTCTTAAATTTCACGAACTTATGATGGAATAGTAAGGCTCAGTGGTTTTCGTTTTCTTCCTCAAGCTCCCTCTTCATAGAGTTCCTAACAAGCCATGTCGGTATCAATGTTGTCTCGACTCCATGCCAGGATGGTGACCACATGCAACGCAGACAAGAAGCGCAGACAAAAGCCGAGTCTTCTACAAACGCTGGTCACATCGGCAGTATTTTCCTAACCTTTCTGAGAACACGCATGTCTTGAGGGTATATTCCACAACGTACTCTGTTTATATTCTTTACTGCCTGTGTAGAGGCCACTTTGGAATCGGAGGCAGAGAGGAGTAATGAAAGCAAGTATACTCCGCGTTGTGTTGGACATCCTCAAGGACTGCTCTGTTTACGTGCTCAGACTATACCAGGGACATTCTGAACATGAAACCAGGTTATATGCAACATTACCTTATCACGTCTCTGCAATAGTAAATAAAATGATCCTAGAACATATTTAGCATTGGAGAGTAAGATTTGTAACATATTGTGGATTTGGTTAGTGTGGTCAGGAAAGGCTGTGCATGAAATCATGCGTCGTGCAATGTTACATCTTCATGTTCTGAAACAGCCCTCATGTTCTGGAATAGCATATATGCAATGATCTGCAAACAGCAGGTTTAAGGTGGTGGGAGCCAATTTCTAACGTAAATAGATTCAATTATGCAAAATAGGATCCTGGTATTGCCATGTCAATGAGTACTTGAATGCATTGACCTGTTGGATAATGTGGACCCATTACATGCCAGAATTCCAACAGTGATGTGGCCAATTTAAGATAATTTACATGACACTGATCACTCTTTCTGTTAATAAGTTTGCATACTATGTAGGACTGATACAATACAAGACTCCATAACAAGTGCTCGCAACTTGGTGGGTGCATGGATAGTGAGACCAATGGATTTATTTTTAGAACTCGGCAGCATCGAGATAACTTGCCTTACTTTCCTTGGCTCTACGCCATTACAACAATAGTAGGGACTCGCTTTACGTGCATCCGAGGAGACGATCACCAAGGTGCAGTGAAACAAATTTCTTTTTTTTTTGATAAAAGAAGTAATTGAATCATAGCAATCTGATTTGCGGAGCACTTTGTTAGCTTTTTATAATTTACGCAGTTCTGATTTAATCAAAGTTAGTCGCGAGTACCCTGTAGTTGCTGATAAGTGCTGTATCAAGTTCATATTGGCACCAGAGGATATTTACCACAATAAATAAGGTTAAGAATTTTAAGAACGTATGTGTATTTCAATCATGATTTCACTGACTCACACAAGTGCACAGATGAAATAAGTCTTTCTACATGACTTTGATAAACAATCTCCAAGAATAGACATTGTGCTGTCCACATTTATTTATACTCAATAATATGAAGATAACAGAAACCTGGCACAAAAGTAGACAAATATGTCATTATCACGTCGTACAAAGTGGGGGGAAAAAACTCTACCATTGTGCAAAACACTCTTTTTCTTAAAAGCAAATCAGCTATACTATCTGTCTGTTTCAGCCATCATTCACCTGTGGAGCATAGATTGCCATTGGATACTTCGCTATCTAAACGCACTCGACTCCCCAACATAAGTCTACCTCCGTGCATTGTAGCGGGCAGCAACATCGACACAAATCTCACTTATCTCCCTTGTGTCAGGCCCGAGTTGCCAGCCAGCCACGATGCTTTTGATACCAGTTTGACAGATGAAGTTCTATTCTCATTGCCAGCTACTTATAGCTTTCCTTTGGAGATGCGAGCTGTGTAAATATTACCAAAACCCAGTTGTGTTCGTGCTCTATCTAAACTGGAAATATATGAATCCGATTGATCTGAAATTTAGTGCATATCCAAAGAAGTAAAAAGAATGGGTGCAATTTTTGGGAGCTAATACATACACAAGATGTAAATACGCAATGTCTGAGAAAACTGAGATGTAGACATTATATTTAGCTGTAGCCTGTTTTCAATCCTGAGTAGATAACGGCCAACTAACGGGCACCAACTCTGCATTCCTCAAATGTCAACTAGAAAGGCTAATGCCACTTTCCAGGCCATGACACAAATGATGGAACTTTACGATAAAAGTAGGTATTGTTGTGTAAGATAACAGACTGTTTTGAATTGCTCAACAGAAGCCAGATATGCCATGCTTAAAACCTTGTCAGATGCCATCTACTGGTCTATTTTCCAGGGAACGACAACAGCCCTGGTAGGACAAACCCCTAGCACCTATTCTGTTTGCTAAAGTCTATCGGTTTGGGTTGAGCACCTAGCTCCTATCCTGTTTGCCAAAAAGTCTATCAGTTTGGCAAGTTTGGCGAGAATCGGCATGAGTAGCTGCCGTCCTGCATATTCCTGCAAATCCCTGCACCTCAGCCCTGGGCAGGTGATCAGTCAAGGTATGTCAAGCACCTTGCTCATATCTTCCTGACCTCGCTACGACCCTGGATAAACATTCCTCTCCTAAATTTCGTCCATGCCACTGTTCACCTTTCAAGAAGCTCCCGTGGGAGCCGGAATTGCATTAGGCCGAGATCATGCAACAGGGTCGAGACACAGGTAATGAGACATCACACGGAAGGATGCATTGTACTGCAACAACAATCTATAGATCTCCATGTCTCCACCAACGGAATAAAACCATTAACGTATTCAAGGATGCCAGCGATAGTCAGCTTCCATTCAAGACGTGAACTGACTCTTTGACATCATATTTGGCTTATAAATTATGAATCGGATCAAACAAATCACAAGTACCATCGACCTTTCCAATATTCCATAACAAATTAATCATAGACTTCTATATGCAGAACATCCAACTACGGTAGTGAGGCTCTAATCAACCATATGCAATATCATCATTAATACGACCATCCTAGTTTATTTTCATCGTATTTTTTTCTTTTGAAAGTTGCCTAATTGTTTTCTGAAGGCAATGGCATCTGAACGTCGTCATTTGTTCAGGTTCTTTGTCCACATTGTTCAGATTCTTTGTCCACATTCAATAAGCGGAACTTTCTTGTTTTGATGACAGCAATATGCTGGCCATGCGACTCACGTTTTTGGCAGGCGTAAATTTCCATTTATATTCAGACTGACCGTGCAGTGTCTGACCGGGCTTACACACAGACAGTCTCATTGTTTGGTAATCTGGGATAATCTTCAGCATGACCTGATGCTGTGACTGCCTGCTCCCAGGGTGACGGGAAATATTGAACCTGTTGACATTTCAAAACGTCTCCAAAACCACCGACAGGAAAATTGTTTCGAATAGCGAAAAGACGTGGAGAAACAATACAAAGTTATTTTCAGAAGATACCACAATTCATATAACCTTCTCCCTGTTGGCGGCAATTTCAGATGCCCAGAGGGACAGCGATCTGGTTTGATACAGCAGAAAGAGGGTTAATGGACAATAATAATGTTCCAGGTGTTTGTGGACAATAATTGTTCTACACACAACTAACAAAGACATGCGTGTAACGTATTATTATATGGTATCTCGTCATGGTTATTTGCTTGGTTTTTATTTTTATATTGGGGGTTTAGAGTCACTTTCTAGAAATGTTCACCAACACATCTCCAATGTACTCATGGGTTTACATGATTTTTAACAGATTACTTCGTTCAACTTTTTATATAAAGATAATGAAGCCCTGTATCAGTGGGTGGGCGAGGAATTACCACACTACATGCATCTATCAGAACACAAGACAGCAAAGCTTCCACAGCCCCTGCTTCTTTCATCAAGGGACTCTCAAAAGACTGCATTTTCCATAGCTCTCCAAAGATTACAATCTACGCGGAATGGTTAGACGATGTTCAGGCCATGAGAATGCTGTCATACACTTGCAGGCGATACTCAAGTGCCACCATATTTGCCAAGACAGACACAAAAAAATATGATCAGATTCAAAATCCCGCCTGCATATGACATCTCCTATTGATGTGGAACTCTTTATACTTAGGGACACATGTTGGTGGCTCGACTGTTCCTGAAAACAGCTGTTCCAATTTGGAGGCATAATCCCCATGATAGGTCTCCGATGGAATGGGGGGAGAGGTTAAGGGAGTAGGGGGATGTTCCGTCTGGTTTAAGGGACAGATGGATTTGATTTTACTGGCTAGCTTAGGCCTTCCTTGTTTTGACTTGTTTGGGTATGGAAATGTTGGTTTTCAATTTGCAATTGTTTTGACTACTGTACCATGTTTATCCATCGGAAATTTAACAGGATTTTCACCCCGGAAAGCCCTGGTGTACATCCCTGACAAAGCATCCAAGTAAATAAACAGTAATTTCCAGCCACGAAGAATATGCCATTTAACAGTGTCCATTGAGATACTATGAGAACAGGCTTAAAATCCATTTGACAATTTAGAAAACAACAGGCTTAAAATCTATTTGACAATTTAGAGAATAATTTTGGAAGAAAAACATCCACTCAGGTTCACATTTGTAAAGACATAACCCAAGATATAACCATAGCATGAAGAAATTAAGAAATAACAAATTAATTTGAATTCATACTAAATACTATCAGCACACATGGGAGAGAGGTTCCTGCTGTGATCTTAAACAATAACTCACTCACTCAATATTAGATACACCATCTGTAAATAATTTTGGTAAAATGCATTAATTACTTTGAGAAAATCTACAAACAGTCCAAACCGAAACAGCAAATCAAGGACCCATGTAAACAGAAAATCAAGGACCCATGTTTTTCCCTCATGGAAATATATTCCTTCCTGCTATCAGTCTGCAATCAGGCCGATGTTAACCAAATTTTATCTGGGTGGTATCAAACTATTTCCTAAAGACCATTTCCTCCTGGCAATTAAATGTCCTGCTACTGGAGGCTGTCTGAGGCTGCCTTCTTGCTGTCACTTCCCTAAGTGATCCTCTACACTGATAGCTTCTGCCTGTCTGAAGCATCACCATAAATTTAAATCAGTTCCAGATGACTTTCACAGGGTCCTCCACTGCCAGACCCTGCCAGGAGTGACGCCAGGGTCTCTCCGACCCCTAACTGAGGTCTGTGTAGGGTCTGTGTAGGGTCTGCGTATGGGCCCCAATAGCAGGTCTACCTCCAGGACATAAACCCCGACAGCTTGTAGCAACTATAGGATAATATCCTTGACAACACTCTTCAAATTGACACTTATGTTTAAAGCTAAAAGTAACATGTAGATTTGAGTTCTGACTTGTTCTATTTAGATAAAGGATAGTGTCTGGAAGCGACAGCTTCACAGCATCGCATGAGCAATTGCCTTTTTCCAATATGAATATGAAGCTGAAGAAGATATAATGAAAACTACTTGTGATAGTGAAGACATTAAGTTGGCAACTATACAGTGCATGTTTCTCTGTGGTAAAGTGGTATCAAGTTTATTCCCACTTTATTTTCAGTGGTCTGCTTATGGCAGGATGAGAGAACACAACAACCTAGATGCAGGACTCACAAGCCAGGCCGGGTGCTGATTAACGAAGGGTGATAACGATGTACTTACTACATACATAGGTGTTTCACTCCTTACTTCCCTTCACATTGGAAGGAACTGTTGTGCTGCACTCAAGAAAAGATAACAGACCATACAGACTCCCATTAGATCAGATACACTGTCTAAAGGCACCTTGCATTGTATGCTAAGAATTTGTATCTGTACAAGAATGAAACTGATACATGAACCTACAAAGCCGAGAATTATTCTAAATTAATACCATTATGGTACTAAGACTACATGGCAAGAAATCAAGACCACATTCCATGAATGAATTGTCAATCAACCAACCAAAACATTATGAAATCTCCAAAATGCCCTTTGAACACAATTAAAGTTATTCGTCGCTTGCAGATTATCTGAAAGGGAACATTTATCTAACCATAATACAATCACTTTAAAGACTTGCAAATAGACAAAATAAACATTTATTCAAAGCTGTGTTAACATGTTAAGATATCCAGTTTCTGGTAGCCACGGGTGAGACTTATATAATGGCGATGATGAGAGACGAAGCAGATACACAGGCAGGGACTAGGTTATACAACATAGAGGAGCGGCTGTGGTAAACAGATCCCTCTGTTGAAAGGCATCCCACGGAAT
>JAUTBQ010174134.1:0-11488 GCA_032361185.1 Lepetodrilus ovalis
GGGTCCACATCTGACCCAGCCTTATATCCGAATCCGCTCTGTATCGAACAGCCTTATATCGAGGGGGCACTGTACCTTTACTTATCAGAGTTTCTAATCGGAGAGGTCTTTCAACCTTTCAGTTTAACCATAAATTGATGTATTTGTGTATATAGAGAGGAAAACTCAACAGGTTGTTGCTTCGTTTTCACACATCTCATTTCTAATCCATGATACAAGTCCCTAAACAGATGGCCTACTGATAAAGAGATCAGCAAATTTGATTATGAAGCGATACTATGGAAGTTCAAAAAGAAAGCTGCCACTATTCTCCCCATTGCCTCATGTTGTCTCCACCAAATTGTATTATTCATGAAGACAGTGCGGCAAAAGAAGCATCACTTTGCCATGTATAAGAATTTATCAGATGGACACAAATAGGATAGAAGCCAAGACTCTATCGATCTCCTTACTTAACTGGGATGAAACAAAATCCCTTTTCATTTTTATTGCCCCGAAAACCTGTCGGATTGTTTGATGCTATTGCTTAGTGGCTAGTAGCTTGGTAATTTAATTGTTTTATCTTTGACAGGTATGGTGCATATGTAATGATATTAAATCACTTTACTTTTGCACTGTTTTCTATGTAAAGTTCTGGTGACAATTTAATTAGTAATGAACGGTCTCAGAGCTTGTAGTGCAAGTAGTATACCATGACAATAAACCAGCAGAAACTGGGTACCTGGGAGGATGGCATCAGCAACCGAAATTAACACTAGTCCACTAGCCCGGGCCATTTCTCTCAATGCTATTTAAGGTATCCTACGGACTAGTACAAATTCATGTTTTGTTATTTGTATCACTATTAGGACTAGTAAGTTTTAAAGTTAATTGTGATCCCTGTGATATGGGCATGCAAATAATTAACCTTCTAGAGCCTTGAATTGCAGCTTGGATTGTGTACTCCCCAGGAAGTATAGGAGAAAAAATTAGTGCACTGATCCATTGACAGAGCTAATAATGTAGTGCTTTGAGCATGAAATTAGTGCACTATAAATGTATACATTATTGTATAAACTTTGTACCACCTTGAAAAACAGCTTGTCATTCCAGATTCAAGTATTGGGCGTTTTCTGTAATATCTAGAGATTTTACGTTGAAAATTTGCGAGGATATTGTCCATCATCAGAGTCTGGAGATTGATATCACATCATGTCCCTATGCCACTTTCCAGAGGCCTTTTAAAAGGCTAATCTTGTAAACATAATCTGATGATAACTGTCCACTTAGGATTGAGTGCTATATGTGCTATTACTTAGGATTGAGTGCTATGTGCTATTACATTAAGACTGGGTTCTGTCTGTCCGGCATTAGGAATGGACGCTATGCATGATTTACTTGGAGCTTAGAGTATTTATTAGTTATCTTATCCCGAGATAACTTTTTTTGAGTACAAGCTCATGCTCAACTCAATGTTCTCTTTACAAATCTTCATATAAAACTCGAGATTGAGCATGAAATCGTACTCAAAAGGTTTCATAATCTCGCAGCCAGGACTTGGACAAATCCACTACAATAAAGGCCACACAATTTAACATTATTTTATGATTGATGCTTGGTGACGAATTTAGGCCTACTTTACATTTAAGCTCAATGCATCACTAGAACTTTTCCTTTCAACATAATCGCTCTTGCTCCTGGTCTGAAAAGTAATCCAATGTGCAATCTCATTTGGTGACTTCAGAGAAAGAAATTGAGCAGAACGCTTCCCAAATCCAGCTCTTCAATCTATCGCAGGGCCTAATCCCTTGTACTGTGTTCAGATGTACAGACGTCCCTCCCTGCAAGACTTCATCATGCAGCACAATTAGACAATTAGGCCGAACAGACTCGGGCCTGTTATTATGATATGAGAGCAGGACAGTGGCATGATTGATGGTGCTAAGCTGTCCAGATACGGTGTAATTTGATTGGAGATGAAACGCTCCTTCATCCTGTGTATCCAGCCTATTATTGCCTATTTAAC
Source organism: Lepetodrilus ovalis (assembly GCA_032361185.1). Lineage (NCBI taxonomy): Eukaryota > Metazoa > Mollusca > Gastropoda > Lepetellida > Lepetodrilidae > Lepetodrilus > Lepetodrilus ovalis. Next base: position 2,006 of record JAUTBQ010174134.1, read on the forward strand.
ATCTTCGGTTTCACTTACACTGCACTTTTTCCCCTTACAGATTGACCATGAAATATTAATTGTAATTGATTCGCAGGATATCGTATTGATTGGTGCCGATGTGGAATAACGCCTCTGTACTTGTGGGAACTGGTGGCAGTCAGTTAGCGGTGGAATACGTTAATAGGTGCTGTTCTGCAGGAAATTGCTTCTTTTCTGATGCTGATACTGCCATTGCTGCTGATGTTGCTACTCCTGCTGCTCCCGATGCTATGACTGTTACTATTGCTCTTTCTATGCAAGCAGGGTTACCTCCACTCACTACACAAATGTTAGTACTACTGCTGTCATAATGTATTGGTGAATGTAACACAATAAATCACAAGTACTACTGTTGTTGATACTGCTCTTGCTACTAACAGCTGTTACTTCTGATTCTACTACTACTGCTACAGTCGACCCACGTTTATCAGGATGGTTACGTTCCCAGTAAAATAGTGCAAATAACTGAATTTCCGGATACCTGAGTCATTTTACATAGGAAGACTGATATGTGGTTCCCAGTAGAAACTGTGCGGATAGCAAGGGAACCGGATGTCTGGATAAACGAGGGGGTTGACTCTACTGTTATTGCTACTGCTATTACTACTATACCTATCCATCTGTCTATCTATTTTCACCACTTCTACAACTGCATCTGTTACTACTATTTCACTTGAATCAAGGTGTTTTTTCTAAACCAATATATCATTTTCAAACTTTCACTTAAATAATTATATAGATAATATTAAGAAATATATGACATTGAATAACACCCTACTATAGGAATACACTACTCTCAATGTTCCATCCAGTTTTAAAAAACGTCAGACAAACACATGCTTGAAAAAATTAATTACAAATCAAGCCGCAGCTCTGTTGAAGTCATTGAATCAGCAATTATCGGTGGATTATCTCTGGCCAGGAAATGTTCACATTGTCCCAGCTTGTGAAAATACTATCAGCTTTGTGGATCACATTAGCTCCAAAGGAGATGGACTGATGGCAGGAAAGAACAGTGGTATCCAATTTCTGCTGTATTGCGAGTTTGGAGAGAAATCAGGCAAAAACACGACTGGATGCAGATTCAGAGAGCAATGGGGAAATGGTTAGTGTGGATGTCAGAGCATAATGGTTAGTTTTTTTAATTTATTTAAATCTATCAAGTTCACGAGGAAGAAGTGAGACGTGTAATGATTGACAGGGATGTCCTAGGTTTCATCAGTCAACGCTGATGGAGAGCTGTTGGGTTGTGTCTAGATTTATGTAACAAATAATACATGAGTTATGTTGGACATGCAAATAGCATTGCAGAAATCACGGTAGAGATTCTTCAGGTAGAATATGAAAGATACAAGGAAATAGTACATGTATAGCACAAACTAGCTTTAGAGATATTTATTCAAAATAAATAACTAATGCAATGGTTCCCCATAGATGTATCGTCGCAAATGGGTGAAAGATTCCCGCAGCGACGTTGAACTCCATAATCGCTCACACTCACCTAATGATGTAGGTGGTTCCCAAAGATGTTTGACAAATGACACCTTAGAAAATGATAAGTTGATTATACAGTTTATCAGCAATGAAGTTCTGCATTATGAATGTGATCAAGAGAATTCATGTATGCATTCATCAGAGAAATTGGGAGAATATTGGCTTTATTATAGAATTTGGTGGTAGTTAAGGGATAAATGTCTCCTCGGTCCGAGGCTGAAGAATAAAATCTCTGTCTTCATCCCTGATTACTTGGACCAGACAGGGTCTGTGATGAGCTTAAACATTAGCTGTGACTGACGTCATTGTCCTCATCTTTGTCTGACGTCCATAAATGTCATTCATAACCACTGTGTCCACAACTGTTGCATCCATAGTTATTGTGTCCATTACTACAGTACACGTTCATAAATACAGTCCATAGCTACTTGGTCCATAACTACTGTGTTCGTAAATACTGTCCATAACTACTGTATCCGTAACAGCTGTCCATAACTACTGTGTCAATAACTACTGTGTTCATTGTAACTTGGTCCATAACTTCTGTGTTCATAAATACTGTTCATAACTACAGTGTTCATAAATACTGTCCATAACTACTGTATCCGTAACGGCTGTCCATAACTACTGTGTCAATAACTACTGTGTTCATTGTAAATTGGTCCATAACTACTGTTCATAAATACCGTTCATAACTACAGTGTCCATAAATAGTGTCCATAACTGCCACCCAGTGAGATGTTAAATTCCCGTCACTTCAACTTGGTCCATTCCAAGCAATGGTGGCAGGAAGTCATCATACAACAATCAAAGATAATTTACCAGGTTTTCGCTGAGTGAGCGAAGAAAATGATTATTTCCTTTCTTTTTCTCTACTGATACATTTATCACGTGTGTTCAGAACACGATTTTGCCATTGTGTGCAATTGATAATTTTGCATCCTGATTACACATTTTTTCTATGATTGAAAATATTTTGGTTATTATTTTCATTTTAACTTTAACTTTATGAACTAGATTTACCTAAATAATATATACTATTTTCTCCAGAATTGTAAGTACACTGTATCATATATCCTTTCCTTTATTAGATTTTAGTAAGCTTCTTACTTCAAGCTATAAATATAATACATTGCTTTTCCTGTGTTGTATATATATTGAGCAATGGAAAGACCAATACAAAGACATTTCTCAGACATCTCTATACCATTGGGGCCGCTTCCAGGGAAAGGCGGCTTCATAGAGGTATAATGTTATAAAGCACTCTGTAATCTGTCTGTCTATTACATCTGAAATATTGCCAAATAACGTGTTTCTTTCATTGACATCGGCATGATTTCGGTTCAGTGCATTTCTCAATGTAGGCAGAAATATTGGTATCTTTGGATCATAGGTATTGGTCATGGTTCATATTGTTATTGGTCAGACAAGTTTATTACTACGGTAATTTTATTGATCTTTAAATTATCATTCAGCAATCGTGTTAAGTATTGGTCATGTGATATATTGAACGTGATGATTATTGTCTACTGATAACATATATTTAACAAGATATTGGATCATGATTGATCAGAATAACAAAAGCCATGAAATAATGGTTATATAATTTGTTGTACCAGAGAACTGGAATTTTATTTTATTTTTTTTATAGGAATTTTGTAGAAGTCATTTGTAAAACTAGCAATCAAATTGGTTGTGGCCAAAATACTGGTGTTAGGTCAACTTAGGTCAACTTTTTACCTGTTTCAAGGACAGGGGTCTTAAAAACCCTGGTATGTACATTTCTGAGTCTAGCTTTCAGCAACTTGTCTGGGGATAGAGCAAGTGCTGAGAAAGTTCTCAGTGACGATAGATCCCACAAGCATATCATACTCACGTGCCACCCAGCTGAAAAACACCAGCCGCCCTTTTTAATAACCCCAAATTGGAAAAAAAATGGAAAAGAAAGGAAATCGAATGGGGCACATAAGGAAAACGAAACTACACGATGGAAAAATAATACCAACCTGCTTCGAAGGCATTTGGTACTTTCTTTGATATTTATCTTTTGGGCCGTGGCCATTTCAACCAGCTTTGAAAAGGAATTCCGCTCAGAAATGGGCGATTCTTATAACAATAGTGATAAGTAGATCAGACCTGGATGTAATTGGTGCCAGGGCGCAGACAGATATCTGGCCAGGGTCTGCAGGGAGACCATGAAGACCGCGTGTTTGTGTATATACAGGTCTCAGGATGGGGAAAGTAGCGTGAGACTGTGCATGGCTGTAAGCCACACCTGTGTTTAGATTATACACTAAATAGTCGCGTTGAAAAAGGCTCTGCTTGTCAGTCTGGTCACTTGTAACATGTCAGAAGGCAACAATAGGAAAATGTTTGACAATTGTTATGACAATGGGCATTTATTATTTTTTTAGAATAAATTTTGTAATGGGAGAATTGTATAGAACAATGGGAGACGTTTCTTATTTTACTTGGGTTTTTAATGATGGAATTATTTTTTATTATAATAATAATAATAATAATAATAATATAATAATAATAATAATGATAATAATAATAATAATAATAATAATAATAATAATAATAATAATAATAATAGCAATATGTTCACCAAACTCATCACCTAAGCCATGTATAAATCACTACTTATTAAAGTAACCAATATATCATTACTACTGATGCTGCTGCTGCTGCTGCTGCTGCTGCTACTACTACTACTACTACTACTACTACTTCTTCCTATGGGTGAGATATTCCCGCTGTGACGTAAAGCAATAATTCAATCAATCAAACTACTACTACTACTACTAATACTACTACTACTACTACTACTACTACTACTACTACTGGATATTTTTTTTCACCTGATTCATTGGCACATTATCCAAGCCTATATCACTCCATATATATAACAGGGCTCTCGACTAAGGTATGCCTGACGTACAGGGGCAAGTTAAATTGCACTGTGGGCAACCTATTTGTTAACATATAGATGCTTTGGTGCCTTTAGAACTTGCCCTGACTAGCCCTGCGGGCAAGTAACTCTAAATGTTAGTCTGGAGCCCTGTATAATAGACTATATATCATACATGACATTTCATGATGCTGTAATATTTATGTCATGATGAGAGCATTACTCAGACAATTGACAGGAATGCAGATTACGTCAATTCCAAGAGAAAATGACATTGGCCAAATCCCAGTCGTGCTGCATTTCAACAAATGTAAAAAAATATGTCACATAAAGTAAGAGTAAAAAAGACCATCCTGAATTCGGGTTGAGAAAACAGGCTCTCATATGACATTAACCTACGAGGATTTTTTCCACACACAATCTCCGAAACCATCATCAGATCGTCCGACATTGTTCCAGATTGCGAGAATGTAGAGCTGTGCAACAGATGACTGCAGTGTTGTTTGTGGTTCACCGCTGAATGAAGATGCAGGAATCGGTTTCCATTAATGCTGATCTCGTGTGAATAGACGAGTAGAATGTTTCGGGTTTCGGTTTTGTTTTCGTGGTATATGGAAAGGTATTAGTGTTGGATAGGATCCATCGAGAGGTCAGAGCTCTGGTAGGAACCACCTGAAGTGCACCTGGAGGCGTAAATATACTCCTCATGTGGGGGAGAATGCCTCCATGTACAGAATAGTGTAAATAGTCGACCGAGTGCTATTTGGTTCATTGAGTTATTTTTCAAGATAGGAATTATTACTAGACAACTGAAATGTGCTTTGAAACTTTGTTACCCTCCTTGTGGGGTTAAACAGTCATGTTTCTATGTTGCATCGGCATGTATAGCTGAAGGATTCCTGCTGTGACGTAAAAACAATAATTCACTCACTCTGTACGGTATTCAGTCACAAAATAGGTGAAAGATTCCCGCTGTGACGTAAAACAATAATTCACTCTCACTAGATGTATGACATAAATATTATGTGGTTGTTCTAGCATGAAGAAGGTCAAACCAGTTTTTTTTGGTGTTTTTTTGTAGGAATGGTTCATATATACTGTCTAGAGGGACACATATCCTTTCTAGATCAAATTACAAATTCTTCATAATGGAGGTGCAAATTAGTCATCATATCTTCCATTGATATCATGTATTATTGGTATACATATGAGTGTTATTGGTACAGCATTTTGTTTTAATATCTGTGAACTATTGTGAGAGGTGCTCGGAACTCAATCAGTCTAGTAAGTCTGAAGTTCAGGGGGAGCCTATTCTCAAAATGTTCTTTCCATCGTGTGACAATCTTTTATATTCCTATAGTAGTGCTATGAAAATGTATGCTAAGATGGTAAGAACGTTTCAGTAAGTCCCCTGTACTGTTTTGGTAACCCTCTCCCTGCAGCAGGCATCCGGAGATGCCCAAAAGAGAAGGGTCTGTGCCTAATCCAGCAGGGAGAGGGTTAATTAAGGACAGCTAGCATAGATAGAACCCACATGGTATCCACCCCACAACCCATCACCTCCCTACAATGACTGAAAGATGTTTATCTGAAAGTGACATCATTCAATCAGCACAATGTCTACATAGTTTATGGGTTAAACCAAGAGTCGGCACAATTTCCTGTTGGATATAGTGGACACTCTTTGTACGGATGGAGACCATCACCAATCTGTGATGACTTCTGCCATGTTTCCTCTCAGTAATGGGTCCAAGGAATGGGTCCGGCTATAGAGGAATGGGTCCAACACAGACTATCCGGACCCCAGAGTGTCGGTCAGGGTGTGTATCTATTATTCAGCATCGTCCGCAATACACACAAGACAAAGGCTGGTTCCGCGCAGTCTGATATGATAACCGTACAATCACTGTTACTTATCACATTTGTTTGTGGACATCCACACCAAGACCAAAGGTCGTGGCACCAACGGGAGAGAACATTGCCTCATTTTCAGCACAGACACTGAATGCTAATTTGTTACACTGGTGTGGAACGAGCCTCGGCTTAATGCCATATGGCACGGTTTCCCCACTCCAGGGAGTTTAGTTATTTATTGAACACAACGAATTATCACAAAAATCGGAGAGAGGGTGGGGCCGATTTCTGAAGGAAAGCCCATGGGATGCAGATCCGGATACTGAAAGTTTTAAGGATATGACAAATATGGGAGTTCTGGGGGGCCAGAGGATAGGCGACATTCTGACCTAGTTAGTGACAGTGTTGTTTCTGGCCCTTGATCAGGTCCTTGTTATAATAGGGTCCCCTGCTGACCTGATTGATTGCTTCATTAGCTTTCATTAAAGATGTACCCCTGAGGTATTTGTTCAACTCTCTTGTGTCACCATATTGCTGGCTGCAAGGTGTAAAGTGTGGTTGTGCTGATTCCTCATTTGGTTGATATGAATTGCAGCATGAAATATTTATCTGTGTGATGGGGTAGCTAGATTTTACACTTGATTGAAAAAGGAAATCTATTCATACTTCTGTCGTACTGCTATTTTCTATCTTATTTTATATATATATTTTTATTGTTATTTTTTAAAATTATTAATTGACATTAACAATATTTTTTCTAACCAATATTTTGTTCATCAATATATTTCTAATCTGTTTAAATAAAATTGTGGATATATTGAGACGTGCCCCAGCAATCATCATATTGTATCATTTCTTTAATAGACAGCTGTCCTCAATATTCCTTCGTATTGTGTTTGTTGAATTGCCATAAAATTACCATTTCTATTCAATTATGTCGAACTGAATCAGACAAAATTAGTTAAATATCCTTGCTATCAAGCATTTATTCTATTCTCTGTGTAATGTAAGAATGTAGTTCACACTGTTAGGAGTCTAGTAATCGTGTGGGTGAAATGTAAGTCAGTAGCAATTACGTATAAAAAAACAGTAGGATTTCAGATCAAGATCAAAGAAAATTACTATTATTTATTTTTAAGAAAATCTTTTGTTTGAAAGCAGATGGCACCACTGGCCTCATGTCTACAGCCAAGGCGGACCTTAAGAAATTGACAAAGAGAACCTTAGCCGTAATTAATTTCCTTTGTGGCTTTTTCTTTTTTGCAGACAGAAAATGATCGTGTCTGCATGGTACAAATTACCAACGGCGTCAAAGAAGCGTCTAAAACCCGGTCCACTAATCACAGTTTGACTTTGTATCATAGGGTCTGATCAAACTACCTTCTCCCTCCCATACACGTCCCAGCAGAACTTGGCCACAAAATTCTGACATGCTTTAATTAACCCTTACCCATTATATGTTAACCCTTTGGGGCCGGGATTTTATGTAATCCCTATTCTCACAAAAATTACTTGGGCAAGCAGATGACACTTTGATTGGTTCGAGGGAAATCTCTTTAAATATATTTGACTTTTCCACCCAAATTATTGCATATTTCAATGCCTGCAGAGGTTGTCACGGATACTGCTGACAACTATGTAATTAACGTCGAATTGAAATATGAGCCGCTTCCTTCCTCTCCATCGATAGAGTGAATTCTTTCTGCTAATTTATGGACATTATACCAGTGTATTTTCTTACTTTCTTTTTCTTTTCTTCTCTTTTTTTTTGGGCTTGTGGTCTAACTTTTTCGTTGATTGTGTATAACCAATTTAGTACTGATCTGATCCCATGTTCTATACTCAGTTGGAACTCTTGCCTTTGAAAGACAGCTACTGTCAGTATAGAGAATAGTAGGTAACCTTGCTGAGAACATCAATTGATATTTGCTATTTGGCTTGTCACCTCCTTGTTTCTATGTCAAATCTTTGAGAACGTTTGTATTTGATCAGAGGAGTTTGCACACACAAAAGAAAAAAATAAAGACCCTTTTCTTCTTTTATTTTTCTCAAGTGTACTGCCACGTTAGCTCTTTGAAGTGCTTGTCGGTGTTTAGGGTTATTTGGGAAAATAAGATATCTATTTATGGTCTTGATGTTTGCCTTGAAATACACAGATGACAGCACATGAAAAAAATACACGTTAATTAATTAATATGTCAGTACAACAATGAAAATACACCAGTATGAAGACTTGTATTATTATTATTATTATTATTACTACAAAAATATTACTGGTCCTTAATTACGATACTTTTCCTTGTATAATCCACTACCATGTGTAATACACACACACACACACACCCCTTTCTCAAATATATATTCAACCAATTCTTTTCCTAGGCCTCCACCACAAGAACATGGCCAAAACAGTAGAAGATAGTGCATGTCAGATTAATTGTAAGGTGTCCCAATCTGCCATGGATTCACCTTGTAGGTGTTTCCCTATTGCATATTCATGATGTCTGCTTATAGAGGTGTTGTGTTACCTTATCATGGCTGATTATGTTGTAAATGACAGTCCAGTAAGATTAATTGTCCTATCTGTTTAAGTGTCACATGGTAAGATAGGACCTGTACACTGTCAGATAGGACCTGTAGGTAGGACTAGACACAGAGGTCTACATCCTGCACATTGTCTCCTGCCACTGGGTAGCACAGCTGGCGTTGATAATGGTGTGGCATTTTGAAAGCCAACTCGGAGATTAGGTATTTTCCCTGATGGCCGATTAATCTCGCCATGAAGGACATCTTCAAACATCTTCATAGTTTATGATGTAGATAGTCTAGGATGAGAAATCATTTTAGAGGTTCCTACTGGCAGAGTTGGGACTGGTATGATAAACGGAAAGTAGTGTGGAGTTGTTTAGGCTTAAGTACACTGTATGTCAATATATCTGTATGTGTTTGTCTGTCTATCTGTTTATCTTTATCTTTCTCTCTCTATTGTTTTGTTTCTCCAGCTCTCTAATTATCACTCATTCTTTTTATCTGCCTGTCTCTTCTGTATCTCTGTTTTCTGTCAGTCTTTCTTTTGTCCCTATCTCTCTCTCTCTCTCTCTCTCTCTCTCTCTCTCTCTCTCTCTCTCTCTCTCTCTCTTTCTCTTTCTCTTCCTCTCTTTCTCTCTCTTTCTCTCTCTTTCTTTCTTTTTTTCCCTCTC
>JAUTBQ010174145.1:1001-25462 GCA_032361185.1 Lepetodrilus ovalis
GCCCGGCGTCAATGTGGCATAAGTTACATTTCTGATGCAATATTGATAGGATGCACTGTCTGTAGAGTGGTACTAAAGTTATCATCCTTGGTCTGTCAGTACCAGCCGGTGCTTGCAAGTTTACTGCAACATTCAGTGCTACAGATGTTGTGGATTTCCTCCTGCCCTGAACTGACAAGTCGTGATATTAGTGAAAGATTCTAGAAAGCGACTATCAACCCCATTATTGATAATTGAAAGGTTTATTTATTCCAAACCACACATCGTGCTAACAGATTGTAACTTGCCTGATAATTTCTGTTTTCAAATATTCGTATTTTTTCACGGCGCCATTTTGCTATCATCACTTGACAACATCACGGAATACCGTATAAACACGAGAGTTGGTCGCGTGATGATAGCAAAATGGTGTTGCAATATCATTTTGCGATGTAGGTTGGCCTCTAGCCCTCGCCTGATCATACCTATATAAAAAGTATTTTATGGTCAGCAGGGAGGGATAGAGAAATCTTAAGCTAACCTGTGGCATACTCATCATTGATCAATACGTTTATGCCACAAAGTAGGTCAACTTAATCTAGATTAGTGGCGTTTCTTTTGACTGTGTGAAATATTCATTTAGAAATCTGGCTAGCTTTTGAGTGTACCGCTTAAGGAACTATCGCTGGCTAGATAATTTTATTTGACAATCTAAAATTTCTAGACAAAGTGTGCTAAGATATCGGTGCATCTCGGTTGAATAAAAACCAATCTGCTGAGTAGACTGATACCAGTGAAGTAAACTTTTTGAACTGCTATAAACTCAATTAACCCAACGACCACAAGGCTCCAGACTAACATTATTGAGTTGCCAGCAAGGCTAGTCAGGGTACTATTTGTTAAGAGTTGGGTTGCCCCTGGTACGTGGACCATATGTTTAATGTTAGTCTAGAACCCTGAACCAACTACGTCACTGTGACTTAGCCTGGATAGCAAGTCATATCCAGACTTGGCATCAGACCTAACCGATGAAATAGCAAAGTTGGTTTGGAATTGAAGAGTACATCATCATGTTTGAATGTGCAAACCAAATGGACAAAATGCACATTTGATTGTAAATTAGTAACAGATCTAACTTGACATTATTGTGCATTGCACATGAACATATATGGTACCAGGTAGTTGTTACTGATGGCGTTCATGCATTCGATATGTGCAGAATAAGTTCTCTGAAAAGGCAGGCATTGACACTTTTCCGTACATTTTCTTTGGAACCAATATGGGCTCCAGACTAACATTTTGATTTACTTGCCCGCAGGACTAACCAGGGAAAGTTGCAATAGGTGCTATGTTAAAATATAGGTTGCCTGCAGTGCAATTTAACTTGCCCCTGTACGTTGTGCATATGCTAGTCTAGAGCCCTGCATATACATGTATTTACCAATGTGCAACTACTGCCTACATTACCATACTGTAACTGAGAAGTACAGTGAGCAATATTTGGAAATTGTTTTTCATGCCACTGGAATGTGTAATAAATACTGCACAAATTGTAAATATGAGAACTGATTTATTGCCTCTTGCCGAAGGTCATTGGAAGTTAGCCAGGCCATGGCATCGGTGTTACTAGAGGTCGGCTTTCTGATGATCATGAAAGGATGTACTTCCGACAGTGCAGCTACTGCGTCCTCTGTTTGTTGGTACCCTCAGTGATGTATAGCAAAGTTGGTCAATGGTTGGTACCACTGCCAGCCAGTGTTCGCAGGCTTACTGCAAAACTTGTTACTACAGTTGTGCGAGTTTCCTTGTGCCATAAACTGACAAAGTGAAATTGTCTTAAAGGTGAATTGAAACGAACAAAATGAAAAATAATAACATACTTTTCTAACATAGCTAGCAGTAGGTCTACATTAAGGTAGTGTTCCTTTTCGTTCTCCAGAGATTCAGAACACCAATAGAACACACAAAATCAATCTCCAGGATTTGTCCAATATCTCCCGGGGTGAGAGGTGTAGGCAGGAGAATGACATCATCCAATATTGTTTGCCTCGGTTGCAGCTGGGTTTTCTTACAAACTTTTTAACGTATGCTCGTAAGTACGTTTCGAGAATATAGCGCCTCTGGTATTTTTGCCATCGGCTAAGCCAAACCGGCGGACTGTAACAAAATGGTATGTTATTTTTGGTAATTCCGTAAACACTAACACCGAGGATCTACCAAATATGGACATTATATATGACGTCACAAATTCTCCATCACTTTTTCCCAAAATTCACAAATCCAGTAGAACGAAAGGAATAGGGGTGTAACGATAAGTCGACCTATTACAATAGTGTGTGTCCCGATAGCAATCTTAAGAGTCGATAACTATTGCCGATAGCATGATGGACTATCGATAGTTCCGATAGTTTTAAATTTTTTTAATTTCTGCTTATTTTCTGATATTCCAACTTGTCCTGTCCCCGATTTCAACTAATGACGGCAATTGCAGCCTAGAGGCGTATTGCTATTGCATAAGTTTGTGCTATTGGGATATGCGGGAAATGTAGATACTTACCCAATAAAATATGTTTGGCCATGACATATGTAAACAAACCCGTAATTGTATACAGTTAACATTCATTTTGCATACTTGAGTACTATCGTGATACTATCGCGATATTTTTGTCAAATTGTGATAGTATCGTGATAGTAATTCTAACTATCGCAATACTATCGTGATAGTCAAATTACCTGTGATAGTCACCCCTACTTATTATATATTAATGCAATAAGGGGACATAACTCAAAGTCGTATGACTCAATATAAAGGGGAACTACCTGAATTTACCTTTTTGTTTTCATTTAGTGACTCAATGAAAACAAAATAGATAAAATTTTGAAAATATTGAAAACCAGTAGCATGTTAAATTTGTTGCTCAATATGTTATCTGTGTAGACAAATCAAAAGTACATACTTTCATGTTAACATGTTTGACCATGAAATATGCCAACAAACCATGAATGTATGCCTTTAAGATAGTTGGGATACATTGTAATCTACACAGGTGATTATATGTCGTAGTAGTATAAAAAAAAAAGTACATGTATATGTATAAGTGATATGGACATGATTTACAGTTTAGATTGTGCTCTATACTCAAGGTAACTGCTTAATCTATTTAATCTGTTTGAAGAACCTCTGACATTTAGCATTTAGCTGCAGGTAAAATAGAAAGTGAATGTGTTGATAAACCATCAAGTGATGACATCTGTGTGATCAATAGCACCGACAGTGTGAGGAGTTTGTGGCCCACCCTGGTGTGAGGAGCTTTGTTCAATTTATCATTGGATGCCCACTTGTAGATGCCATTTTGGGGCTAGTCAAGATATCAACTGACTAATTGTATACAGATGTAACTTACTTAGATATGTAATTGTGTTGTTTGTGTGTGTGTGTACATTTCGCCCTTTTGTATCTGTTCTTGTAAAGAAATGTAGTGCAGCCTGAACACAGCTCTAATGTTAATAGGGCTGAAACAGGTACCTGGGTACTCGAGTACGGATCGAGTACATGTACTACTCGAGTAGTAAAATGATACTCGAGTACTCGACAGTGATCTCCCCATTGTGATGAACAATGGCAGACAACAGTCCCATTTTGAATTTTCGGAAGATAAGTTGAAAACTAAATGCAAACTGTTATGTGGTCTATTCAGCTGTCCTTTTCAAATAAGCAACTCGACTATGAGGAACCATCTGATGTTGAAACATGGCAACACAAAGATGAAATCCGAATCAACCATATCCCAATCATCAATGAAGATGCAGACAAAACTTGCAGGCGAGTACTCGAGTACTCGTCGAGTAATTTAACGTGAGTACTTGAGTACCAAATTTCCTACCCGTTCCAGCCCTAAATGTGATATAAGATGCTCCTACTGGTCTTGGCCAGAGATGCTGGTTGGTAGAGCATTGGACTCGCAATCCAGCACAGTCTTTAGTGACTGACACAACCACATAATACAACATGGCGTCATGATTATTTTAAAGTATTTTTACGTTAAAAAATAACAGGGCCTATATCCTCGAAACTTCATAAGTCCTAAGAAGCTCATAAGTACTAAGAATTTGCCAAACTGGTTTTCTTGTCATGTTAATTTGTGAAGAGATCTTTTCTCACTAAGAAGTTCGCAAGTTAAGAAGTTTTGAGCATATGGCCCCTGGAGCCTAATGATATTGCCATTATTATATGAATGAAGATTTCAAATTGCCTACTAAATTTCAAATATGACATTGTTGTATTGTCTTACTATACATATGGGAAACTTCAGATGAACAAGCTCTTCGGATAAAACTAAACAACTCCATACTTGCTTGTGACCATTTTGAAATGTTCAAGAAATAAATATTTCAAGAATGGATCTTCACATCCGTATTCAAAACATTCCCCAAATTGGGTCTCTCTGTGAATGGCTACATGCCATGGAACAGGAAATTCTAGAAAGCCGGAGAAAGATCATACAGTCCTTCAATTGTGAACCCCTTGATATCTGGGCAAAGAAAGACAAATATTTTAAGGATTTGATTTTCTCTCGTCTTCTCACCGATTTTGCTGCCATGTTTCACCAATTTTGGCGTCTCATCCTGATTGGCTGCTCTTGTACAGACAGGAAGTGATGAGACGCTCGGGCATTCACACAGGAAGTGCTTGGATGATCAGGTGCAGGTCCTCCTTGAGGATAGAGCAGTCTTGATGTTTCTATGGCCGGAACACACCAGACCCAGGAAACACCAATGCGTGCACCCAATCCTGGAGAAGTAGACTCTGCAGACTTCGCTTCATGAATGCCAATGGATTTGTGTGTGGAAATAACAAGCATTTCTCGTGGAAGAGTTCGTCCAGAGAGATCGTTTTGCTCATCTGGATAAAATTATTGAGAAATACTTTGTTTTGTCTAGGGGCATGTTTACAATGGCATGGTAATCTTGGAGACATGGAAAACAAGATTGCAAGGATGGTTTTCTTTTATATAAATGGGTAATTATTTCGGAATGAGGTTACAATAGAAACTGAAACAGTTGCAGTTATGGCATAAACAATTTCTTTACGTCATCTTGAACATGTCTGCTTATTGTTTGTGAATTTCACATCTGTATGTGTCTGTCTTGATGTATTTTTTTTATTAACATTCCCATAAATCTTGGTTTGAGGTAGGAGAAATGTAAATATATTTGACTACAGTTTTACTTGCCACAATCAAACATATCCTATATGTTAATTGGATGTCAAGTTTTGTTGGGTGTTTTTCTAAGAAAATTATTTGTTTCTCTTATTTTCCCCATTTTCTTAACAAGTACTCAAGCCGTATGTAATATAAAGGCCATATCTACAGAATAAAGAATCGGAAACATTTCCAAATTTTTCATAAAAGTGCAGAAAACTAGATAAATTTGATACGATAATTTTATGTATTTTCTTAACAATTTAAGAAGTAGGTTCATGTTTTGTTAAGAGCTCATGTATACAGATTTGTTATGTTTTAATACAAAGGTATCATTTATGAAGAAAAATCAACAAATAAAGGCACACCCATTTTAAAAAAGCAAGTTTGGATGTCTTGATAATATTATAATAAATTATATTGGGCACATGCAAGGTTACGTTATCTGGGAATGCCTAACCATGAGGATAATTTGTTCCTACATATAAATATTAATTAATAAGATATTGATACATACTATTGGACTCGCACCTGTACACGGGTCATGCTCACAAGTTAATAATGTTCTTTGAATCTTGGAATGCCAGAATTGTGAAGAAGACTCCTTTGAAAAGCAAACCAGATGTGTTCCTAGGATCAAAGACAAACAGATATAGAAGATACTCTATTGGAAAAGTATGTGGGACAAATACAATAGATACTGGGTTATTCTTGTTTTACCCATTATCTATCTACAAAGTGGTTTTACTACTATCCATACATTGATGAAAGGTATTGACTTGTTCTTCATGTCATAATTATCAACGTAACATACATGTACATGTGCAATTTCAAGGCAAATTTCTCAGACATTCAAAGTGAAATTACAAGTCGCATTTCTAAAATAAATTACAATTTGACAGATAGATTGTCCATCAACTTAGAAGAGAGAGAAAAATTGTTGTTTTAAATCGCTATTGCTCTTTTTAAGAAAATAGATTTGTTGTTTCGAAAGACGGAACTAAATAATTCAGATGCAGTTCTCAAATTTTTCTTTTCAAGAATTTCTGCTATAATAACACTAAAGCATTTTGAAGATATTGTAGACCTTGTACCAACTATGAAATGATTATCAATCTTTCAAAGGCACATGTCATATCAATAAAGCTTGTGCACGCGACATACTTAAGAACAGATGGGAAAGAGGCTGGAATCTTTTCTTTGTTTTTCGCACCACTGGTATTCTTCAAATGTATTTTCCATACAAAATGTTTTTAACTAAAATGTTGCTTGACATATTTACAGCTCTCGAGGTGCCTCTTAAGGATTAATTTCCACTGTGGATGACTGTACTGCAGCATCTCTGTGTATATGGTCGGGGCAGATTTTAAAGTGGTTGAGCACAAGCATCAGGCCTAGAGTGGAAGGGTCCTGGGCCCTGTTGCTTAGGGTATCATTTCTCGAAGCTCTCGTATACTAACTCGAGCCCTTAAGGACTCCTGTAGCGATCTCTTATATACATGGTGCCCATGCGGTTAGTGCTATGGTCTCATCCTGGATATGAAAGTTTCGTGAAACGGAACCCAGAACAGTTTGTAAGTAAAATTTTAGGGACCCTCTACAAGTGCAAGTCAGTTTACATGAAGCAATTACGTCGCTACAATAGTTATGGCTGACCAGGTTCTCAAGTACTGTTGCGATAAAAGTGTTCCATGCAATGGACTTGCACTTGTGGGTCCGTAAAATTTGATTTACAAATCAATTTTCGCTATGATTGTTCTCAGCAACGCAGCCTTGGATTGGAACACAATCATCAGGACTGTATTGGATTTCCATATAATATACATTCAATTTACAGAAATAAAAGGGTGTCCTGGTGTAAATTAATTTATTGGTAAGATATATACAGATCCATGTTGAAGGGATATATACAGATCCATATTGAAGGCACTGCGAAGAAGGAGCTAGATGCATTTTTAGAAATAGGCTTTGACGTGTTATGTTAAAAGAAATGTAAATGGCAGAGGTGATAGGGAAGGTGGGGCAGAGAGGGAAGGTGGGGCAGAGTGGTTTTGTTTCAGTGGTAGTGTGTCAGACTTCAGAGCTAAAGGTCCCAAGTTTGAATCAACCTTGATGACCTAGCATCACTTTCTGATGCATTCACAATGAGCTGTGCCAAATGCGCTTTCGCGTCGCAGCTAAATGTTCGCTAAAAATAAAACTAATGTGCATGTTTTAGAGCACCCTACCGATGCCGATGAGTGTTATTATATTTTTAAAATATCCTAATCTATTTCTTAACTAACTTTTGAATGGGGCATTTTACTCAGAGTAGCTATTAATACAAGTTTGAAACCTCACCATGTGGGCCATTGCGGCGCACACACACTGGTAAATGTGAGAACTCGTACGAAGACGTCACTGAAGTTTTCCAAGCAGCTCTTACAGCTACTGATCACTTCTCCAACAAGCAGAAAAGCCTTCTGTTTAGCAGATAAAGACCAGTCAATAGTTTACACAGACATTTTTCACCACCTTCAAAAAAAAAGTTTGAAGGCATCCAAACTTGTTAATCAGCCCAGGTAGTATAGTAACCAGGTAAAAACTGGTAGAACCCACGTAATGAGAATGTTTACCTTGCTCGGCTATGTTGAAGAACTAGAGGGGGGTCTTCCTCTGTGTTCTAGGTGCAGAGTTCTTCTCTTGGGCCAACTGCAATCTGAGGTTTCACGCTGCTATTTAAGAAGAAAGTTATTGGTTAACTTCGTACAATGGCTACACTGTGTTTTGCTGCATTTGCACATTTATAAATAGATTTACAGGTTGCATAGATAATTTGTGCTTACATGATTCTGATATGTATTTCAAGAAACTATTAACCTTTGTTGTACTAGAGACAACTGCTGTTGCCCTTTGGAATGTAAATATGATTAATCCATTATTTCAGTACCAGGCAGTGCTTGCAGGTTTACTGCAACATTTAGTAGTACTATGGTTGTTTGCAGGTTTCCTCCTGCCATAAACTGACAAGCCATGATACAAGTGAAAGAATCTTGAAAACGATTCTAAACACCAAATTAGAGATAATAATGTTTGTTGTAATAAATGAAGAATTATTATCTAGTAGATTAAAGATTTGTGGGAGAGAAAACTTTGTTACATAATTAAATTTGTCAAGAAAATTAATAATTGCATTGGATATTTTTTCATATATTATTGTAAACAGTTATTCGACTACCAAATGAAGTTCCTTATGTACATACCGTATCTGGATAAATATAGAAATGGATAAAACACCATTGCTGCCAAGCCATGAGAACAAGCAATTTCTCCCCAAAAGTTATTCCCATCTCATGCGAGACATAAACACGGGCATTCTATGATGAAAAGCCATAAATGTATTCTAGATGGTGTTGACAATGACAAAATTCAGTGAAGCATTCTGACAATGTTTGTGTACTACGTGAACCACATGGCACGCTAGATAGATAACACATTTGTTTCGCATTGATTTGCAGAATGCGTACATGTCATGCAGAATGTGTTTGGTAACGTTCTCCTAACAACCGACTGTCTACGGAGTCATTTGGGTCAACATTGCGTAAAAGTGAAGCAAGCCTGCAAAACACTACCAGAATTAATGAACGATGAATAGTTTTCAGGAAAACCAATTCCTGTTAATTCAGTTAAAAGATAATTTTTTTCTGAAATGTTACACAAGCTCTTTACGTGGGAATGCAATTTAAATGGAGCCACTATCTGTGGACATGTGGAAGCGATGCTCTTTTTATGACGAAATTTCAGGTTTCGTGGTTTTGTTTAAAATGAAAATTTGGAAAGTTTGACAAGGAGCCATTGTGATAGATGATGTGCTTTACAGTCTTTACCCGGCCGGCACATCATGGCATATCATGTTGATACAATGTCGAAAATATGTTGGTTTTACATCACGACGTTAAACCAACATACTTTCGACATCGTATTGCTATTGTATGTGCAGGCTGGGAATGTCTGTGCACACCAGAAATTAATTTTACATTGACAAACTTGGCAAATTATGTTCTGAGATGGAAGCTTATCATTTAACAATATGCTTGCAGACCAAAAGTGAAATTCGTAGTGAAAAATTTCAATAGAATCAGTTCCTATCCTTTTATTGTCGCCGCTGATTGGCCCCGCGATAAAGCGCTCACCTCTGGTGTGAGATGGCCTTTTAGAACAGTTGTATCTACAATTGATTGTATAGGTCAACTATTAGAAACAATGCTTCAAATGTAAATCCACTGCATGAAACTCTTTTTTTTTTTCTGGTTACAATACTTGAAAATATGGTTAGCTAAAACTGTTTTAGTCATAAAGGTGGTTCCTGCAATGGACTTACACTTGTAGAGGGTCCCTAAAATTGGACTTACAATCAATTGTAGCTAGAACTGTTTTGTGCAATGGGGCCTTGGGAAAGCTTTTGTTTTAAGGAAAAATTGGGGAAGCTTTAAGGATGAACCAGTGTGACATACGATGCTAGTGCTTTACGATCTTGGCTGCTGACAGTCGCGTGTTATCTTACTGTCTCGGTATGCAATGAAATCAAGAATAATGTATATCTATATTATCACCTCTTTTGATGTAAAACTAAGGAGTGTGACTCTGCATTTTTTTTCTGAACTAAAACAGAAATATACATCATTACAAGGCAACATTTAGCATCTTCGCGAAATTCTAATAGCTCCGTAGGTGATAAGAGGGGTACATATTTCACCCTGCGTGCTGTGAAAAGCTATCACTGTGGAGGTGTTCAGCCTCTACAATCAACAAGTCTCGCGTAATCTTACACAATTCTCGCTTACCAGTGTTATCCAATCGCAATCCAAGCCGTTTCCCAATGGACCATATATATAGTAGTCAGTTTGACATGTTACGCACATATCATATGTTGTATTTAACTGTCTGGAAAATGGCTCTCAACCCCAATTAAAAAAAATATAAATTAATAAAATGTATTTAATCTGTTTGGTGAAATTTATGTATAGAACAGATAAATCATTTGTTTAACAGCTAATAAAAGTAGTATTCATATATTATTTTTTTCATTGAAAAGCCAGACAAATTTAATTAAGATTAACTTTATTTTCCTATTTTCATCAGGTTATAAATTTGGTATTAAGCAGAGAAGTGTAAGAATTTATTTCTTCAGATGCAATTTAATTATAAGCAAAAGTAGATGCAAAGCAAACTAAAAATAAAGAAAACGAATATTATTCCATACATTCGGATAAGACTTTCAACAGTCAACATGAGTATTATACTGATATACAATATAAAAACATACACAATCATGATGGCTTTTCATCATAAGTTGCATTACACCAGCAAATGGTAAATTCCATATAATGTTTTCACCATCTTTTGAATCTTCTACAATATCTGCATTAATAATAAAATACCAAATTGAGAATCCCACTGTCCAGAGATATGACTGGACCTCCAACTAGGTCTCCAGCAAGGACCTCCAGCTAGGACCTCCAGCTAGTAGGCTCTCCAGTTAGGATCTTATTGCTATGCACAACAGTAATGACATACTTTACCCAAGAAGCATGAACAATGGTCATGAAAACACCATAACCCATGTATTTGATGTCCTATTACTTGTGGCTGATTATGCAAATGAGGAAGGTGGGGTCAGAGGTTACGCAGAGTGCTTTTTAAGTAGCATTCTAATGTAATAGGCAGACCCTTTTAAATGAAACTGGGCCACGAAAATGAATCTTTGACTTTTATTACAGATTCCCTGTGAAGGAACTGCCACGTTGATATTGCTGGTTTAAATATCATGTGCATCAGTGATAAAGCTAGTGATGATTGAAAATAGGGAAAGTACTAAGGTTTATGATCAAGAAGCTTTTTTTAGTCATTAACGTACAGATGCATTAACACATAGATAAATTGATATGTAGATAAATCAATGCGTAATAGATACATTAATAGATATGTACCTGGGTGTAATATAAAATACTCCTACTGGTCTTGGCCAGCAGGGTTATCCCTTTGGCTCAGTTGGTAGAATGTGGGACTCGGGATCGGGTTCGAATCCCAGGATTAGCATGGTCCTCCGTTTCACATAAATTTTATACAGATAAATTTGTACATAGGTAAACATGAAAGTTATTACATAAAAGATACATTAATACATTATTTGTAATCAGGAAGCTTATTTGTTAACATTAATACATTAAATCAATGCATAATAGATACATTAATAAATAGATAAATTAATACACAGACACATTGATACATAATAGATACACTCATACATAAATAAATTAATACATAACAGATACATGTAAATGAATATATTATTAATAAATGAATACATTATTGTTGATCAAGAAGGTTATATGTCATTAAAATATAGATAAATTATTATCATTATTCAGGATAGATTCTAGCAATTTCATTGGTCAGTTGCCATTCTGTATAAACCCGTACATCCCAGTTCGTTATTTACATGTTGGGGTGTCGATGGCTGCCTTTATGACATGCCCATAGTCCTGATCATCCGGAATTTGTACACAAATTTTTGTGATACCATATTATCTAGCAATCAAATAATTAATTATTGAATATTGATAAATTTGTTACATGTGCGTTTATCGATGTGTACAGGATTTTACTAGCTTCAAGTTCCTGTACACCCCTTCACCTACGGTCTCAGGGTGTACAGGAACTTTCAGCTTGTAAAATCCCATACACACCGATAAACACACATGTAACTAATAATACATAGATAAATTAATGCATAACAGATACATGTAAATGAATATATTATAAATAAATGAATACATTATTGTTGATCAAGAAGATTATTTGTCTTTAAAATATAGATAAATTAATACATAGATACATTTATACATAGATAAATCATTACATGATAGATAAATTAATGTATAGATAAATTAATTCACTGATAAATCAATATATAATGGATAAGGTAATAAGTTGATAAATTAATGCATGTACATTGATAAATCAGTACATAATACATTGATAAGTTATAGGTAAGTTATTTATGGAAAAATTATTACATATAGATAAATTTGCATTGCAACTAATTCTAGCAGACATTTTGGATGTCATTAATCTCGGTGTGTAGCATTATAAGGAATACGATTGGTCTATAACGTAGTTCCTTAGCACTGTGCAGATCCTGATCATTGACAGCCGCTTTACAGATTACTGTACCACGGTTGCACCAAGCGTTTTATCACTAGGAAATTATGCGAGTGCACTTTGCCCAATGCCAACGCTCGTGAGATTACCCATGATGCAACTGGTAGGTTGTTTATGGCGCAGCATGCACATCCACACGCGCGTGCGAACACGTGACGCCGAGGCAGTTGTAAAACCACAACACCACGCCACTACGCAAGAAGCGGCAGCCAAAACCGACATCAGAAATATTCGCGGTATTTACTCAGATTTTTTTTTTCGTGCTCACTTTGCGAAGCAGGGATTCCTACAGGCAGCAGCAACAGGAACCCGAGACGAGCAGAAGTTTCCCGCTTCTCTGTGGTATTGATGGCCACTTGGCAATGCTGTTACTCCCTTGCTGTCGGTTGTACTACAGCACGTGTGACATTGGGCGTGTGTGCACGCTTACCGTCTTTTTGTGGAGTTACTCGAGATACGACTTTCTGATGCTTGCAAAGGTGCATCCGTAAATATTTATCTTTAAACAGTTTAAGCACTCGTCAACACGTGCATGTTTTTAATTAGTCTGGGCAGTTTTGTGTTGGAAGGAGATAAGATGACGGACAATTTCAGGATTTTTTTTAATGCGAAGGGTGTATCATTATATATTTAGAGTGGGATTACTCAGGGTGTGTGAGTTTGTTTGTACCTGAGATTTAACCATTTATGTTTTCTGCAATTGGGATGTAAATTGTAAAATATCTTTTTTTCTGTACTACAGTGTTGTCTGGGTTTACAATTTTTTTTAAAAAGAACAAATTATAATATACATGTATTTTTAAAATAGATAATAACATATCACAATTGTACTTGCTTTGAGTATATCTGGATACATTTTTATCACCAATCAAATTAGGTCTATAAATTATTTGAATATTTATCTATTTTATCAACTAATGTGATTTTGAATTGTGTTTTTATAGCCAAGTATTTTATCAAGATTGTACATATGGTAGATTACTAAAGGATTAAGCTGATGGTAGATTAATAAGCAATTATGCTGATGGTGCATCACTATCAAGATGATCGATGCGGGAAATTCATTCCTTATTAACAAGATCATCAATTTACTTTTTCCATTTACTATAGGTGATCAAGACCAACCTGAAATAATGACAAGAATGACGACACACTGTCCACACAATAATAATAATAATAATAATAATAATAATGTGTATTTATGTCATGCTAATCTCCATGAAGAATAAGAATTTCCTTGCTCAAATTGATGCAACATTATTACCCCAGTCATTGAATCAGTGTGCACTCATTATACCATCTCAACTCCCTGTGGAGTATGCAACCTAAACTTCCCTTCCAGGCACTAGAAGGTTAATATTCACAATTCCATTTCATCCTACTGGGTACCCATTCACAGCTGGATGGACTGGAGCATTGTTCTCAAGAGTGCTTTATGATGGCATGAGCTAGACTTAAACCAGAGGCCTTTGGGTTGAGGCAATCTCGTTTCCTCTAGAAAACTGCTCTTATATGTACATGAAAGTAAATAAATGTGGAACATGTGAACTACTTGTACTTAGGGTTATATTAACATGGGGGTAATTTCAAGATTGCATCCTAAAATTAGTTCTTTTATTTAGCTGTTTTTAACAGTCTCTTATGGAGCTAATCTGGGTATCCTTTCACGAAGCTCTCTTATCCACTAAGAGACCATAGTGGTCTTTTTGCCGATAGCTAATGCTCTGCTAAGAGAGCGCTATGTGAAAGGACACCCATGATATTCGAAAAGACTTGTATTGGTTTTGTAATGAAAATCAATCCAAATGTTTACCTTTTTAAATGTGAATGTCAATTGTATGTCGAATAACAGTCATTAGGAAGATATTTGTCAACTTGTGGTTAGGACAATATCTACTCAACAGGAATACAACTACATACATTATTATGTCTACAGATAATGTCTACTAATAACACTAATAATAAAAACAAAACAGATATTACATTGTCATGTCAATTTATCAATGTTTGCCGACAGTAAGTTTAAAATCTACATTTGGCAATTACACATTTTATGACTACCTACGTACATTCTTAGAATTATTCTTTTTATTTTATATCATCCTGTCAGATTAGTCCACCAGAAATGTGTCAGACAATCCCCCTAAGGGAGTCAGAGTTTGATTCTGAAGTGATCCCTGGTATCTCCTGACACCCTATGGGTGATGAGCTCATGCCTTGTGACAGATTAACCACACAATATTACCCACGATGTTATGAAAGTACATGTAGGAAAAACAATAGGCTAGGGAGGCCTGGGGCTAAGAGATGGTTTAAGGCTGATGTTTGTAATGTGAAGTGACGGCTGTGTGGATTCAGCTCATACCTTGGATTAATGGTGATTGAAGTTGATTTGGCTAAGTTAATAAAGTTTTTGCAATGTGGTTTAGAATTGCTTTTTAGAATCTTTCACTAACATCACTTGTCAGTTTAGGGCAGGAGGAAACCTGCAACATCGGTAGTGCTGAATGTTTCAGTAAATCTGTGAGAACTGGCTGGTACTGACAGACCAAGGATGATATGTGCATTGCCACTCTACAGACAATGCATCCTACCACTATCGCGTCAGAAATGTAACTTCTGTGAACATTGATGCCCCCCGGGGCGGGATTTGAACCACTGCGCTACATTCCACCCCAGTTAATAAAGTATTAGACTTGTGTCCGGTGCACAAGATTATGATACGTTTTTGAGTACACTCATGCTCAACTCAAGGTTTTGTTCACAAAATTAAGCTCCATATATGATTTGAGTTTTAGCATGAAACCATACTCAAAACGTTTCATAACCTTGGAACCAGACAGGTTGGGTTTGAATCTCAGAGTTGACATATCTGGTTATATTAATATAAGGACGGTTGTGTTCCCGGTAAAATCGTGCGAATAACTGAATTTCCGGATATATGAGTCATTTTACATAGGAAGACTCATATATGGTTCCCAGTAAAAGTTGTGCGGATAGCGAGGGAACCGGATTTCCGAAGTCCGGAAATATGGGGGTCCACACTGTACATAAATCATGAGAGGGAATTGACAAACAGGATGTTAACATCCTATATTCATATCACTCCCCACAAACCTATGGGATGAAACTACGGAAAACATTAACATTGTAATATATATGTGGCTACCATATTTGAAATGACCATAATACAGTATTATGCATCAAGAATATTAAATACAAACAAAAGAGAGAGTACTAGCTTATAAATTATTGGAAATGACCAAATATATACCTAGAGTTAAAATACGATAGATATCCCGGTAACCAATGCCAAATCTTAGTACGTATACACTCAATTTCCTGTAAGTGGTTAACAAGTATACACAGCATAGGTAGCAAGTGTAGCATATGAGCCGAAAAAGTGACACGACATTGATGATGACAGTGACACAAAGACCATGACAACATGACAACATTTCTTTCTTCTTCTTGTTCTGTTGCATGACATTAGGTACAGTTCCTGTCAGGGTAAAGTCAGGAATGTCTGACATAAAGAGTGCTGTTTGTTTACAAAACCTCCATCTGTTGGTGCAGTATTTGGTACTCCATCCACAGTTCGTAATAACCGCTGACTTCTTCCTTGGTTAGGTTGTTGTTGTCACCTCTTAAAAGCACTAATATCACCTTTGAATATTGAAGCAACTTGCCTAATATTGTGGGGTTTTTTACATAAGAAAAACTACAGCCGGATCCCGTTTTAACGGTGTCCATTGTACCAGTTTCTCTGTTTAATGGTTAACTTTTAATCATTCTCCATTTAATGGTTAACTTTTAATCATTACGGATTTCCTACTATTTACTACTTTTAACTTGATGAATGTTTGATCCGAAGATCCGGTTGTTTCGCTTACTGGTCAAATTTTAACAAAAACAGAAGTGTCCGGTAATGAGGGTCTATACATGATTTTGTTCACCTTCTGAAAACACCAATATCGCCTAAAATCCAAAGCAAAATATTATGCCTGCATGTTCTTATGTAATTCTTGTATAATGAATGCGTATATATTGTTTTTGTATAACATCAGGTAGAGACTTGATCCATCATTTTTTAGGCATTCCTGAACCCTGTTCTTTGGAGGATTAATCACCATTATAACCTGCTCAGTATGTTCAGTTTCAATCAACAGAAAAGGGGTTAATGCAGAGTGGAGGGTTCTCACCTTAACCCTTTCCCTGCTGCAGGCAACCTGAGGTGCCCTAAACAGTAGTGTATGTGCATAATCCAGCAGGGAGAGTGTTAAAGATGTTTGTTTTTAATAGATGTCTTTCACATATCTTCATACATAACACTGTTTCCTCATCATCTGTAGCAAACTGGATCCTACAAGAATACTGCGATCTTTCTCCACACCAGATTATCCATGCATTCTGCTGTAAATATCATAAATATTTACTATAGACACTTTTGATCTGTTTAGGCATCTAGTAGTGTTCACAATTAAAATGATGAAGATGATTTGAACCAATGAAAATTGACATTTCTCTGCCACACCTCTAACAGTTAACACAGCTTCTTTGCCCACAGGGTCAGTGGCGGAAATCATAACAGTTTCCTGTAGAATACATATCATCCTTCGTCCGTCAGTACCAGCTGGTGCTGACAGGTTTTTACTGCTACATTCAGCGCTACAGACGTTGCAGGTTTCCCCCTGCCATAAACTGACAAACTGTGTTATAAGTAAAAGAATCTTGAAATCAGCCCTAATCCTCAATTTAAAAAAATAATTTAAAAATTGTAGGTTACCTTGGCTTTCCTTGTTGGTATAGTCTGTTTGGAATAGGTAACATTTTAGTGCAGTGAAGATTGTAAAAATGTCAAAGTGACCCGTAATTCAATTAGCAAATTTAATAACAAATAAATGCACTGGAGCAGCAATTAATAATTCTAATCAATGAAAGAATCTATCAGGAATTTTCTCTTGTACTAAGAAATACTTATCTTGGCACAATTCTCAATAAGTTTATAACCTATAAGTGGCTGGTCGGTAGCATTCCTACTATGTGAGGGCAATGTAACCTATCATTCTAAATTTGTGCCAACTGGTTACTTTGCCCCTATACATTTTGGCATTGGTATACATTTTCACTGAGTTTAACAGGTCTGAACAGATATACAAAAACTCGTGGAGATTCTATAAGCTGATGAATGCATTGTGGTTTTTTTTGGTATTGTAGTGCAAATAGTGTGAAATATGGAATTGCAATTCTGCAGAGCCATTTGTTTCTGTCATAAATTTGTTTTGAGGGTTTCACTTATTAAGAATTTATCAGAAGGAATTATTATTTTTCTATTACAAACTAAACCAGAATATTTAAATCAAGATTAAAGATTAAAATTAATTTTCCAATTAACATTTGTTTTTTTAAGCAATGCCAGAAATGATTAACTGTTGAGCAACTATTAAAATTGACAGAAACAATGATTTGTCATTAACATTTTATTTTATGGAATTCAATGAAAAGACAATAACAGTACTGGCAAACAATGAAAAACAATCTGAGCATATAATTACTGTCATAATTTTATGACATTAATGAGATCAACTTATGCACAAGTACAATAGTTGAATCTCATGAATTCTCAAGTTGAGTAAGAAGACATGTTGCTGTCATCGTAGCGTCCATCACGTAGTTGTTTGTTAGGGCTGTCAGAGTACACATCACTATTTAATGAAACTGTTCTGTTCAAGTTTCTGTGGTGAGATGTTTCATAAGACTCTTACATGACCCCTTCATTACAAAAGTGGTCAATTACCATTGTCAGATTAATCCTTAAGACTAATGAGCATGAAATATTAATTTGTTATTCATGTGGTTTAATGATGATTCAATGTTTGATTATTTGCTTCATTTGAGCGGAAAATGATTCTTTGTTTTCTAGTGTATAATTACCGTTGTTTTTTTTTAAAAACACACTACAAATAGAAACTTATACCCAAGAGAATTATTTTCTATGTTTGAGAGAATACTATTTATTCAAGCGAGATAAACACTGCATAATACAGGTCTGTAACATATTAAATAAATTATTTGACATGTTGAATTTTCAGGGGTTTGTGTCTTATCCTAATTCTTATCGTAAACTGTGGAAAAAAATAATTCAGATACTATGCATTATATATACTATAATCCTATGAGCAAGATAATTACATAGTTATATACTGTAAATCATAAAATGTTAGCATCATTAAACTCTAGCATCTGGAGGATTGTCAACCTATTTGTGTCGTAAAATGTTAGCAAGCTCATCCATATGCCTACATCTATGGAATACTCTTTTAAAAAATATTAGCGAATTAAATGTTAATGTCTAAGAGCAACTCATTAAAGTTTTATGCTCATTAACATTTTATGATTTACATTATCTCAATTTGTTTTTCAACTGTCCATTGTATAATAATGCTGTTTAAAAGACGTATGTAAATTTGTCCAGAAATCCCATGTGAAGGAAATCGGCCGCAACTATTTGCATGCACTGACATAATTCCAAGTTACTCATGCGCCCTGTTTCCAGGCGTGTCCATCTGTCCGTTGTTAAAATAGCGCAGGTGAGAACGACATCCTTTGATGTTCGGACAACAGGTAATAAAGGTGATTTCTTCCAATTAAACTGATAGTTTTATAGTAGCTGGCACGACACACTGACACAGCCTGGCTTTGCCCTCTGCCTGGTGGTGCTCATAGCCAGCACATAACACCAGGGGAATGGGAAGCTAGGGAAATTTGGAGCTGGGTGAGCCAGGGGAATTTGGAGCTGGGTGAGCCATGTCTTACCATGGGGTGTTAGTGTAATTGTGAGGTAAGACAATTTGGAGGTCAGGGAGGTAGGGAAATTAGAAGGTGTGTGAGCTAGGGGAATTTGGAGCACTAGGGGTATTTGGAGGTGGGAGAGCTAGGGGAATTTGGAGGTGGGTGAACTATGGGAACTGTAAAGTGGCTAGCTAGGGAAATTATGAAGTGATGGCTAGGGGATTTTGAGGGTGAGCTAGGGGAATTGGAAGTTGGTGGAAGCCATGGGAATTTAGAGGTGTGAAGCTAGGGGAATTAAGTGGTGATGGAGCTAGGGGAATTGTGAGGTGGG
Source organism: Lepetodrilus ovalis (assembly GCA_032361185.1). Classification (NCBI taxonomy): domain Eukaryota; kingdom Metazoa; phylum Mollusca; class Gastropoda; order Lepetellida; family Lepetodrilidae; genus Lepetodrilus; species Lepetodrilus ovalis. The sequence continues at coordinate 20,511 of JAUTBQ010174145.1, forward strand.
GATCTATGGGAATTGTGAGGTAGGAGAGCTAAGTGAATGTGGAGGTAGGGGAACTAGGGGAATTGAGAGCTGGGAGGTGGGAGAGCTAAGGGATTTGCGAGTGGGGGAGCTAGGGAAATTGGGAAGTGGGGTTGTGAGTGAGTTAGGAGAATACTAAGCTGGGGGCAGTGGGGTAGCTAGGGGAATTGGGAGGTGGGAGGCTGGGGAGTTGAGGTGCTGGCATAGATTCAGAGGTGCGTGATTAAGGCTTCAGGCTCATCGCTATAACTGCCATTAATTACAGGTAATCTCAGCACAAATGGACATAAGGCTTATCTTGATTTATATATGGGTTGATAGTGTTATTTTCCCTATGTTACTTTATTAAGAGATTGGACAGTGGGAGGATGTGGACTGTAGAACGGTGGTGGTCAGTATGCTTGAACCACTGTGGACTGCCGTACATTGGTCGTGGACTATAAATATTATATGCATGATGGAGTGAGTGCTGGTTGTGACGTGTAAGATTAGGTGGCTAACGATATTTGAGAGATAAAATATTTATGAAATTAAGTTCATATATAAGTGAAAAAATCCCGAGAAAAAAAATCTTGTTTTAAATACAATAATAATAGAAATATATTTATGTACTCTATGGTATGCTGGGTTCATATTTTGTAAATATTTTGGCTACATTTTACATTTACCTGTTGATGACAATAATATATCTTATTATTATCTTTGGCACATTGTCAATAAATTAAGTTGTTATTGACAATATAGATCATATCTCATAATGTCATCCGTCTTTAGAAAATTATGATATTTTTATGTATTTCTTTACTAGACTTTTAATACCTAAGGAATGTGAGGACATTTATTGTCATCTTTGTCATATTTGGGTGGAAGATATCCACTGTGATGTAAAACAATAATTCACTCATTCTTGTCATTCAACACTGAATAGTCAGTAATATATGAAGGAAGGTCCTTTATTATTTTAATGTATTTCTCCAGAAAGATTAGCAGATGTACTTGCCATGTGCACAATTAGTTACTGCAGTGTACCCGTAGTTTTCTTAATTTCCCACATGAAACAATTGTGCACTGTGTCTAGTTGACCATAACGACAGGATGTTAAAAAAATCACTGAAGCAAAATAAACATGAATTTTGAATTATGGGGCTCAAACTTCAAATCCCTTAAGAACAAGATAATGATTTTTGTGGTTTTTCCATAAAGTAACTTCCAACACTTTCCATGCAAATCATTTCATGCGTATCTTAAGTTTGAAAGCAACCTATTCAACCAAAAACCTTCATGAATTCTTTAACCTAGTCAACAATCGAAAGACATGCTCTCTGATTAGCCATGCAAAATTCTCTCAAGTACAGACGAGATATAATTACTTTTGATATTCAAATTCCACGACCAAAGTTTACACCTCTTCTGAAGTAAAAAAAAATTCTATGTTATTCTAAGAAGATCGTCAGGTGAACAAACACCGAGAAAGACTTTAGCCATAACCATTATCATCAAAGACATTAAAAAATGTTGAAATGGTTTCTATAGAATTTTCATCCTATTGAAAGTAGACAGTGCAGTGAATGTCTTAATAAACGTACAATAATACAAAAGGTGATTATGAAGCTGAGGTTTTTTATTGACCTCGAATACAAGGCACGAGAAGATTTATTTTCATAACTTTGAATAGGATGACTGAAAAGTCGTAATTTACGAGACTGGGTTGCTGTGAGAAGATCCAAATAATATTTTCGCTTTTCCTAGAGAAAACACCTGATTTTGTTTTTCAACCGGAAGACAAACAGAGCATCAGGTACAGAGGAACAAATATTTTCTAAATAAATCAACACAATATGAATCACATCCTAAAATGCTTAATAAACACCATTTCCATTTATCAGAGGGAAAATTTTCCATGCAAATACTCGAGAAAACGGTTGAACCTCCAAAGAACATACATAAACCATGGACTTGAAAATTAATGGGAGCCTTTCTTTTCACAAGGCCTGTTATCGTATAACTGAATCCGCAAATATGAACAGTGCGCCCCTGTAGTATTGGGAAGCACCAGGTGAGGTGGTTGTAGCGTCTGTAGAGTGTTACCTGCACCACTAGGGGAGATATTACCTCCCCTGCCGAGATATTGTCGCATTTTCTATGACCATCGGAGACACACCTTTGTAGCAGGATCGCTAGCCACTCACCTGTGGCAACGGGACAGGTGAAAATACAGGTGTATCTCTGGTTCCAGAACGCCAGGGGGTAGAAGCGTACGTACTTATTAAGTCTGGCGGGGGTGGGGCGAGAAAGATGGCGAAGGGGGATGGGAGGAAACTTGCATATAAATTTAATGCAATAATGACTGATCTTATGGAAGGATGGGCAACCTTTGCATGGGATGGATCTTGGGAGAACTAAATAAATAAATTAAATGCAATTTTCTGCAGATTTATAAAGAAATGTTTGCTATTAGATTTTAATATATTCCTTATCATTAAAGCCTGTCCATTTAATTGACACTGTGTGTTTAACACATGTTTGCTCAAGGATAGGACACTGTGTTGAGCCATCCAAATCCTATGAAATGTCAACGGCAGTTCTCGTAAACTTAACAGAGGGAAAGTGTAAGGATATGTCTGTCTGTGTGTGGGTTTGTATTGGTGAGAGATGCTTGAAAGGAGGGGATGGTGTACCAAACCGGGGGATTATCACAGGGGAGGGACAGTCGGGGGGATTAGCAGGGACAGGGTGTGACAGTCTGGACACTGGTCAGATAAGATGACCATGGAGCAGACCACCAGTGAGTCAGACAGTAAAGAGAAACCACGCTGTCCGCCACGTCCCTGTGTCATGTTCCATGCATCTGGACTTTAGACAGGAATATATGTATTGGCATCTTCTTCGGGTGAAGGACAAATTAAACCCCTACTGGACAATACCTCCATGGACAAAACCCCCATGGACAATAATACATTTTTTTATGTGTTTTGAGCATGCCCCTATGTGGTGTGGAGTTAATACACCATATAAGTATTGTTATTATTATTATTATTACTACCAGTTTTATTAATATTATAAGTACTACTACTATATTATTATTATTATTATTATTATTATTATTATTATTATTATTATAATACCCCTTTAGGTTAAAACCCTTGTATGACAAAGCCCTCATAGGACAAAATCTCAATATGACAAAACCTCAATAGAACATAACTCTCATAGAACAAAATCCTGATAGAACAAAACCCAATTATGCTAAATAATAATAAAGTAGATGAACAAATAATGAATTTTGATTAAATTTCCAGTATATTTCAAATGAATACATTGACAGTATGTGCATGTCAGTCACTTTTACTATGTGCTTTTTGAAAGGGTCAAACTGTAACTCTGTGCCATAGTTTTACAGGTAGTGATATAGCCTACTACAACTCTTTTATCAAAACCTGGTTTCTAGCCACAAACATCAAACACTGAGCTATGCACCATCTACAAGTGTATCATTTTCCTTTAACCTTCTCCCTGCTGGATTAGGCACAGACGCTGCTCTTTAGGGCATCTCTGGTTGCCTGCAGCAGGGAGAGGGTTAACATGTTGTGAAGTGTGGTGATAGTCCAGTGAAACTGTTACCTGTCGATCTGTAGTGCAAATTGAAGACATGTGTCTATTCTATACTACTGCAAGGCTTATGATTATTGGTGTCAATTTCTCCAGCCCAGGGAAGACCATGCCCAGAGAGAACAATTTCATGCTCAAGCTCAAAATTTATTTGGGATTTTTTTTATCAAAAGTGAGTTGAGCATGAAATAGTACTCGAAGCATTCTGTAATCTCGGCATATGAAGAAAAAGATGAGTGGCTACATTTCATGTGCCAATTTTTAATTAAATGATAGTGCTGCAGTGATTGATTTCATTGGCTAGCAGATATTTGAAAGAAATCATCATGGCTTCCATGATTTTGGAACGTTTCATGATGGTATGATCCTACTGTGAACGGCTGCTATTTCTAATAGCTGTATGCAGTGTCTGCTGTGCTTGAAGACAGACAGTTGGAAGTATGTGCACTGTGATGACACTTATACATGGTATACTCCCCAGGGGGTTGAGAAGGAATTGTAGATGCATACTGATCCATTGACTGGGGTAATAATGTAGCTATATGAGCATGCTTTCATGTGTGGATTTGGTGTATTATATATCTACACATTATTTATCATTGCTATGATTGTATATTAAATAGGCATATAGTGACTAAAAGTATGAATGGTATCTATGTGTGCTTTATTTACAATTAGGGTTTAGAGTCACTTAGGGTAGCACTGAATGTGTCAGTATACCTGCAATTGTGCCTTGTATAAAACCCTACATGAAAACAATGACATTAAATGAAAACAAATTGCAACATTAAATGAATACTTTCTTTTCATTTACAATGAATTTTTCATTTAGGATTGGTACAGAGGTAGATAGGAGTGGTGAAAATGGCACAATATGTACAGACAAAAGTAACTTTATAGTTGTCGAATAGTTTTACAAACAAACAAGTACCTCCTGTTTCTCGAAGTTGTGTTTGTATAGTAATGTGGTATTACGTTAGACTTGTAAAGGTATAGGCTGTAAATCTGTGAATGTCTGGGTTGACGAATTTAGAACAGATGGATCATGAAAGGGTAAAGGCCTTTTCTTTTTTACCTTAATTTTCACTGCTGAGTTCAGCCACAACCTATTCTTTATTGGGCATCTCTGGTTGCCTGCAGCATTGAGAAGGTTGAGGAGGAAGTTGTTTTGTACATCAGCACGGACATTGACACCCTGGGAATTATTTGTTAAGTTGGTAAACTCTCACTTATTTAAGAAGATATATTGAGTGAGAGAGAGAAAGAGAGAGAGAGAGAGAGAGAGAGAGAGAGAGAGAGAGAGAGAGAGAGAGAGAGAGAGAGAG
>JAUTBQ010174146.1:0-11487 GCA_032361185.1 Lepetodrilus ovalis
ATGTTATAGTTATTTTCTTCTTGTGGGAGGATAAATTTTCCTTCGCCATGTGAAATCCAAACACCTAAGGTACTTCCAGCCAATGAAGATAACATGACAGAATTATTCTTTTGAATGGTTACACTGGTAAAAGCACTTTCATGTTTGTGGGAATCGTTAAACGTCATTTTTCCATGGGTATCATGTTCAGGATTGATGAGTTCTAACTCCATAAATAATTGACAGCCATTACAAATTCCAACCGAAAGGGTATCTTCTCTTTTAAAGAAATTATCTAAGGCTTTTTTTGCTTTTTCATTATACAAAAATGCACCTGCCCAGCCTTTAGCAGATCCTAAAACATCAGAATTGCTAAAGCCACCAACAGCACCAATAAACTGGATATCCTCTAAGGTTTCACGACCCGAAATAAGATCGGTCATATGCACATCTTTTACATCAAAACCGGCTAAATACATCGCATTTGCCATTTCGCGCTCTGAATTAGAACCCTTTTCACGAATAATGGCTGCTTTTGGTTTTTCGACTGCACTCATGATGACACTATTGTCATTGCGAGGAGCTTGCTTCATTTCATTCTCAATGACAGGAAGTTTACCCGTGAAGTGTTTTGGAAATGTATACTGTAAAGGTTGTTTCTGATAATTTTTATACCGAACCTTAGCCAGTCCATTTGCTGTTTGCTTTTGGTCGAGTAAGAAGGAGGTTTTATACCAAGTATCTCTGAATTTAGGAATACTCAAGTCTAAAATTTCATCATGATTGGTAAGATGTAAAGTTTCATCTCTGGTAACTTCACCAATCTTAAAAAATTTGATATTATTTTCTGATAATATAGTTTCAATAGTATTGTCTACTGATTGGAATACAATTCCAGCATTTTCAGCAAAAAGAAGTTTGATGCTGTCTTTTTCACCAAAATGAGTTAAGTTAATTTTTGCACCTAAATTTCTATCTGCAAAACACATTTCTAACAATGTGGTGATTAATCCTCCAGAAGCCACATCATGACCCGCAACAATTTTACCTGTTTTAATCAATTTTTGCATGGTGTTAAACACTGTTTTAACATAAGTGGCACTTTTTACATTTGGTGTTTCATTACCAATATGATTTAAAATTTGGGCAAAGGAAGACCCTCCCAATTTAAAGTTGTCTTGAGACAGATTGATATAATAAATATTTCCTTTATCATGTTGCAAAACAGGTTCAATCACATTAGAAATAGCATTGCAATGTGCAGCGGCAGAAATAATAACTGTACCAGGAGCAATTACATCAAAATCTTGATATTTCTGTTTCATTGATAAGGAGTCTTTTCCTGTTGGAATATTGATTCCTAGATCGATGGCAAATTCTGAAACTGCTTTTACAGCTTCGTATAATCGGGCATCTTCACCTTTATTTCTACAAGGCCACATCCAATTGGCAGAGAGCGAAACACTTTGTAAACCATCTTCTAATGGTGCCCAAATGATATTGGTTAAGGCTTCGGTAATACTATTTCTACTTCCAGCAATAGGGTTGATCAATCCTGAGATTGGTGAATGTCCTATTGAAGTTGCGATGCCTTCTTTTCCGTTAAAATCTAATGCCATAACCCCTACATTATTTAAAGGAATTTGCAATGCACCAACACATTGTTGTTTGGCAACTTTACCACCCACACAACGATCTACTTTATTGGTTAGCCAATCTTTACAGGCTACAGCTTCTAATTGTAAAACCTGATCTAAATAATCATAAAATTTTTCTGAAGTATACCTAATTTTTTTATAATTTCTGTTGACAGTTACGTCATTCATAAGGGTTTTTGGAGAGCTTCCAAACATATCGAGCAAAGCTAAATCCATTGGTTTGTCTCCTTTGGTTTTTGATTGGAAGGTAAACCTAAAATCATTAGTTACATCACCAACGGTATAGATAGGAGCGCGTTCTCGTGCTGCAATACGTTGGAGGGTTTGTAAATGTTCCTTAGCGATTACAAGTCCCATCCGTTCTTGAGACTCATTTCCAATAATCTCTTTTGCAGATAGGGTAGGGTCGCCAATTGGAAGTTTATCAAGATCTATAGTACCCCCTGTATCTTCTACCAATTCTGATAGACAATTCAAATGTCCACCAGCCCCATGATCATGAATAGAAACAATAAAATTTTCATCATTTTCTACCATAGCACGAATAGCATTCGCCGCACGTTTTTGCATTTCTGGATTAGAACGTTGAACAGCATTGAGTTCAATACCACTTTCAAAGGCTCCTGTATCTGCAGAAGATACTGCAGCACCACCCATACCAATACGATAATTATCGCCACCTAACAATACAATTTTGTTACCAGTTTTTGGAGTATCTTTTAACGCTTGTTCTGCTTTGGCATAACCAATACCACCAGCTTGCATGATAACTTTATCGTAGCCTAATTTACGATGAGACCCTTCGACTGTGCTCAGGTTGATATCATTTTCATCATGCTCAAAAGTTAATATCGAGCCACAGATTAAGGGTTGTCCGAATTTATTACCAAAATCTGAAGCCCCATTTGAGGCTTTAATAAGGATATCAATTGGGGTTTGGTAGAGCCATTTACGGGCGGGCATATTTTTTTCCCAAGGACGATTTTCTTCTAATCGAGAATAAGAAGTCATATACACTGCTGTTCCTGCTAGCGGGATGGAACCTTTTCCTCCTGCTAAGCGGTCTCTAATTTCTCCGCCAGAACCTGTAGCTGCACCATTAAAAGGTTCTACAGTTGTTGGAAAATTATGAGTTTCTGCCTTTAATGAGAGCACTGATTGAAAATCTTTAACTTCATAAAAATCAGGTTTATCAGCACTTTTTGGAGCAAATTGAGCAACTTGAGGGCCTTTGATAAAGGCTACATTATCTTTATAAGCAGACACAAGTCCATTGGGATGTTGTGCCGAAGTTTCTTTAATCAGTTTGAATAATGAAAAGAGCATTTCTTTACCATCAATTTTAAAGGTACCATTAAAAATTTTATGGCGACAGTGTTCGCTATTCACTTGCGAAAAACCAAAAACTTCAGAGTCAGTTAATTTTCTGTTAAGCTTTTTGGATAAATCTTCTAAATATTCAATTTCTTTATCACTTAAGGCTAATCCTTCTTTTTGGTTATAGCTAGCAATATCTTTAATTTCGAGAATTGGTTCTGGTTGAATATTAATGGTAAAAATATCTTGATCTAATTGCTTGTATTTTTGAAAAAGCATGGTGTCATAATCTGAAAATTTTTTGGCTACTGCTTTAAATTTTTCAATTCTTAAAACACCTTCAATGGCCATGTTCTGCGTAATTTCTACAGCATTAGTACTCCATGGTGTGATCATAGCGGCACGTGGACCAATAAAAAAAGCGTCAAGAGACGCCGTGTTTAGTTGAGGTTGTTTCGCAAATAACCAGCTTAGTTTAGCTGTACTTTCAGTAGATAATTCTTTTGCTGTTTGAACAGCATATATAGTGCTGTTTACGTTTCCAAAGAAATGAATCATAAGTGTATGTTGTGTTGTTTAATTTAATGCAAATTTATAATTTTTGAAAGGTATAAAATTGGATTGTTGACAAGATTGGATAAAATGTTTTAGATGTTTTTTTAAACTAACTAGTTAGACTTTTAAAATTTGACTTAAAATTGAATAAAAATTAACAAGTTTGAAGTCATGCTCAGGTTAAAATAATGATTCTGATAGGTATGGAGCAAGGTAATAACCACTAAAAAATCAAATAAAATTCAATTTAAGGTAGGATTTAGTTTTTTAGATTTATTAGAATTCTTCTTTTGTAACTGAATTATTAAGTTGGTGGTTTTATTAGACTTTAGAGTTAGAAAGAAGGAGGTTAATTTAGGTATTTTAAATTCTTTATCGACTCGTCTATTCATTTCTGCAGGAATAAGACTTACAATCTTAGCCTCTTTTTTTACTATTTTAAAAGCATCAAAAGTATAAAACCCTCCAAGTGTATCAAATACAATATCTAAATTAGAGCAGACATCACGGTAATCTTCCTTTTTATAGTTAATTACAATATCTGCACCTAATTCTTTTACCCAATTTAGATTTGTATTGCTTGTTGTGGTGGTGTATATACATAAGTTTCTTTAAGTTTGGCATATTGTATAGCAAAGGTTACTACCTCACCTGAACCTGCATGATTAATGCTTTAATTTTGCTAGACTATTAAATTTCTTAAAAATGGAATTATATATTTTCCCATAATTAATCCAATAGGGATTCCAATTAAACCAGCTCCTAATGCTTTTTTAGCTTTGTTAGGATAGTGTTTTTGGTATTTTACAAAAAGGAAGAAACCTATAGGGGGTAACATGCTAGACAGTATAGTTAATGGTCTATTTAATTGGTCTATTTGTTTACTTTTCATCTGTTTTTTGTGTTATACTAGTTTTATTGATTTCTCTTTTTCTAATAATCTAATAAAAGGTTTTAAGCGTTGATTATTCATCTCTTTTGGTTTCATTTCTAGTTTTAATACATTTTTCATAATCAATAGTAATTTTCCAACCAATCGTTGATAAATATTTCTTGTAGGAAAATCTAGTAATCTCTTTGTCTTATAAAATATATAATCTGCTGTCATAACACCACGATAGTTATATACGAGATCTCTAAATATTTTATGCCCTCCAACACCCAAAAATGTTTGTGATGTTGTCCATGCTTCATTAGATAACCAATGTTCAACTACTTTAACCATATTATTTATTTGTTTTACAATTGTATTAGCATCAAAGTGATCATCAGAAACCACGCCTAATCTGTGGCAATGTGCTACTTCAATACTTCCTTCGATAGTTTCACGCATGGCAGCTAATTGATTTAAAGGACCAGACACGAGATGCCCTAGCAGACCTGCACTTAAAATATGTCTATGACCATTACTGAAATATCTATCCATAAATTTTTTAAATCTTGCTGAATAATACCTGTCTTTTATAGCTCCTGCATAGATTACAACAGCTGCATTTCTTACTTTTTCGAATGCTGAAGCATATTCATCTTTATAGAAACATGCTTTCCCATCACCACATTTTAAACAACCAATACATCCACCTTTAATTTTAGTATTTCCAAGTTCTATAATTTCCACTGGATGTGAAACTTGATTTTCAAAAAGAGCTATCATTTGGATTAAATTAGAATCTTCTTTATCAGCGTCACTTATAATAACAATATTTTTATTTCCAGTTTTTTTGACTTCCTTAGGAATTTTAATCGAACTTAAATCTGTTGGTTTCCAATTGATTTTTGGTATTTCACTATCTTCAAGGATATCATCTTCTTGAATCTTCCAAAAAAAATCTTTAGCAAATCCTAAAAAATCATTTTGTCCTTTTTCTTTTAAGATATCATTCATTTCTGCTGAAAAACCCCTTATATATCTAATACCTAGATCACTAGAGATACCGTGCATATAGTTATGTGCTGTATGGTCATAAAAATTGGCCGATGAAGATATTCCCGTTGCTATTTTACCATTTAATACTTTTTTGCTATTACGTTTAAACAGTAACTCAATAAAAAGCTTTAATTGTGAAGGTATAAGCATGGTATAAACAGGAAATGCCCAAATCAAGGCGTCAGCTTCAGCAATTTGCTGTACAATCTTATCAAAGAAATTAATATCTCGTTCCAATTTGTTAATTTTTCGAGCCACTTCAATGGTCTCAAAAGTATACTCAGGAAATTTAATTTCTAAATAGTGTATGTATTGAGCTGTAATACCTTTAACACCATGTGGACTTCCATTTAAAACTATTATTTTCATAATTACATATAATTTTTATTATTCTAGCACAAAATTAAGTTGTGTTATAATCAATAGCCTTTCCAATCTTGCTTATTTTACTAAATGGATTACCAAGTGATGCTTTTATCTTTTACTACATTAAAAGTGGGATCATTAAATTCAGGGAGATCTCAACCTAAGGTATGGATGATCAATAGAAATTTTCCTTTTTAACGCAAGCATTAGAGAATTAAACCTTTTTTGGCTTATCGCCCTACGATTAAAACAATGGTTTTAATTGATCTTGCAGACTCTTAATAGGATTGTATTTAAGTCCAATAGTTATAAATGGTTGTTTTGGATTAATATCAAAATCATAGCTATTGTCATTATTTTCATCTCTTAATTCGTAAGAATGATAAACCGATTGCGTTGCTTTGAGCATAATACCAAAAGACTTTTTTAACCAATAATTGTATTCTAAACCGAATGAAGCATTTGTAAAAACAGCTTTTGAATACGTTCCAGTTGTATTCGTTACACTATTTATATCTGCCGAAAAATCATTCAAGTCTAATAGTGTTTTTAGAGAATGTTTTTTATTGATGTCGTATTTAAAATAAGTGTTAGGAATACCTATGACAAAAGAATATTTTTCATTTAATCTAGCTTTGATGGAAACAATGGGGCTTATTTGTGTATTTCCATTTAAGGTAAGGTAGCCCAATCCAAATGCTATTTGAAAATAACCTCCTTTTTTTCTTAAAAAGGTACGTTCTGCCAGCAGACTCCCGTTTACAAGAAAATCGTTTGCAGATAGTTTACCTTTAAGGTTTGATAAAAGCATAGGAGATACTAGCCCATTTATTTTCCACTTATCAGATATTTTGTATATCCCTATTAGTGTATAATTGATGTTGTAGAAATTCTCTAGAGCAGCAACATTATTTTCGTCATAGGTAAATTGATGTAAGTCGAATCCAAAGCCATTTACCAGCATTAAATTTTTATACCGAAAGGGAGAAACACCAAATCTAGCACCCCATTTTTGATAGCTAATGTCATCACTTATTGGTGTTGGCGCTGTGAATTGAAGATAAAAAGCATCTACATCTAACACATTCGCTTCTCCTATTACTTGTGCATAATTGCTAAAATAGGTGCTTACGATACTTAATACTATGATATATTTTCTCATTTTATGATGTATTTATTTCAAATGAATTTTTAAGTTGGTGCTTTTGTCTTTTGCTACATTAAAGGCGGCATCATTAAATTCTGGTGGTCCAAAATTTCCTTTTGCATCGTTTGAAAAACCGTTTAATTCTTTTGGTTTTCCAAAAACATTGGTATTCATTTTTCCATCGGAGTTTTCGTCTTGAAAAACAACAATAGCATACTTTCCAATTTTAATATCATTTAATAATATGATTGTTTCTTTTCCTTTTGATAGTACCATTTTTTGAAAGAATATTTCCGTTAAAAAACCCGCTTCATCATAGACTGCAAGTCGAATTTCTTTACCTTTTTCTGGATTTATTCCTTTAATAGTTACTTTAATTGTTCCTGTTTGTGCGAATAGACTTCCACTAAGGATTAATAGGGTGATAAATAATATGTTTTTCATTTGTTGTTTATTTAATTGTTTCTGTATTTTCTTTTGTAAATAGTACAAATAATGCAGGAATTATTAGTAAAACAAGCATCGTAGAAAGGGTTAATCCTCCAATAATTGTCCAACCCAAAGGGCTCCACATTTCTGTACCTTGTAGTGTTAAGGGTAATAATCCGCAAATGGTTGTTAATGATGTAATTAATATAGGTGTAAATCGTACTTGTCCTGCTTCTAATAAAGCATCAAAAATTGATTTTCCTTCATCTCGTAATTTGTTGGCAAAATCTATTAGGATAATAGAGTTGTTTATCACAATTCCCATTAAAGCAATTAATCCAATAAATGCCATAAATGAAAACGGTGTTTCTGTTAGCATTAACATATAAATGCTTCCTGTAAAGGCTAAGGGAATTGCTGCAAAAACAATAAATGTTTGTTTGATAGATTTAAACTGTAAAATCAAGACTAATAAAATTCCAATAAAAGCAATTAAAGCAGAATTTGCTAATGCTCCAAAAGCGGATTTCTGATTTTCACTTTCTCCTGCTATTATAAAACTATATCCTTTAGGGAAATCATAATTCTTTAGTTTTTCTTTAATGATATTCGTTAAATCTGCTACATTTTCACCTTGAGCAACATCAGCACCAATAGTTGCAGAACGTGTGGTGTTATAATGTGTTATTTTACCTTTATTGGTGTTAAACTCAACTTTTACTAATTGATTTAATGGAATGAATTCACCTAACCTGCTTTCTACATAAATTTTGCTTAAATCTGTAAAATCACGTTTTTTATGGATTGGTAAGCTTAAAATTATAGCATAATCATCACCATCGTCTGTTAAAAAGCTTCCTGCATTGTAACCTGTTATGGCTGTTCTTACCGTTAATTCAATGTCAGATGTTGGTACGCCAAAAAGTGATGCTTTTTCTTTATTAATAACAATTTTTAAATCTGTTCTAATATCTTTTAATTCATTTTCCACATTGATAACACCATTTACATTTTTGAAAATAGTTTCAACATCATCAGAAAGTTCTACTAAAACATCTGTTTTTTCACCTACGACAACTACTTCAATTGGATATGTTGCAGGAACACCTTGCGTAAATTCTTTTATTACAATATCTGCATTCGGTATTTTATTGAATTTACTTCGTAATTCACTAATAATATTGCTGTAGTTTTCTTTTTCGTATTTGTTTAATTCTACAAATATTTCGGCAAAATCTTTTCTGTTTTCCTCTACCAAGAGGTTACTATAGACTTTTGGATTTCCGTTACCAACATTAGTTGCAAAATGCTTAACATCAGGAATACTATCTAAAATATATTCTACTTTTAAAGCTAAAGTATCGGTGTTATCAATACTTGATCCATCACTTGCTGTAATCCGAACTAAAAACTGTGATTTTTCTGCTGCTCCGAAAAAACTTGTTTTCATATAGGTTAGAGATAGAAAAATAGAACTCAAAAATATAAGAACAGCAAAACCAATCATTTTTTTAGGATTTTTTAAACTGTATGCTAACAGCTTTTTATAAGGTCCTGCAATAAAATTGTGTAATAATTTTTGTAACGGTTGCTCTTTAATTGGTACTGCCTTTTCCGTACGTTTTTTAAATAACCATTCAATTAAAATTGGAGCAACAGTTAAGGCTAAAATCAAAGACACCAACAACACACTAATAACGCCAATTGGTAAACTTATGGTATAATCTCCAGCAGCATCCGTCATCATTAAAATAGGTAAAAAGGCAAGTAAGGTTGTAATAGTAGAACTTACAATTGGCCAGCCAACTTGTTTGGTTCCTAAAATAGCAGCTTCTCTACTGTTATAACCTTCTCGCATAAATCGAAGGGCATTTTCGGTGACCACAATGGCATTATCGACTAGCAACCCTAAAGAAATCACCAATCCTGCTATGGATATGCTCTGCATTGCATACCCCGAAAAATCTAACACACTCAATCCAATTAATATAGAAGCAGGAATGGCGATAACTACTACGATACTCAATCTAAATCCAATAGCAATCAATACTAAAATGGCAACAATTAAAATGCCTTGAATTAAATTTGTTAAAAAACTATCAATCGCATTATTTACATCAATCGATTTGTCAATAATGGTATTTAACTGAATATCATTTGGTAATTCTTGTTTAAATGTCTTTATTTTTTCTTTGCTTCCTTCAATAACTTGAATAACATTAACGCCAATTTTTTGCTCTGCTGCTACAAAAACGGAACGTTTACCATTGTATCTTGCTTTGTAGTTGTTGTCCTCATATCTAAAATCAACACTTGCAATATCTTTTAAATGAATTAATTTGCCTTGATAAGAACCGACAATCGTGTTACGTATTTCTTCCAAATTTTCGTAAGAACCACTGGTACGAATGTTAAAATTCTTTTTACCCATATCAAAATCTCCTCCAGGAATATTTGCATTATTTGATTGAATACTATTGGAAACATCATCAATACTAATATTCATTTTCGCCATTTTAGGCATATCCATTGCAATTCTAATTTCGCGTTGAGGCAAAGCATAAATATCTGCTTTTTTGATACCATTTACTTTTTCGAGAATTTTTTCTAAACGTTCGGCTTCTATACGTAAGGTTTCAAAACTTGCTGTTTCTGAGGTCAATGCATATTGCAATATTTTAACATCGGATGTTTCTTTCTTTTGGAAGTCGATAGCTTGTACCAATTCTGGTAAGTCTTTACGAATACTGTTTATTTTACTTACAATATCATCGTATTGGTCATCCATATCACCACTCCCATACTCAAAATCGATGACTAAAACGGCAAAATTGTTTAAAGCCGATGATTTTATTTTACTGATATCGTCTATTTCATTTAATGCTTCCTCAATGGGTTCGATAACCAATTCCTCCATATCTTTTGGACTTGCTCCTGGATAAATTACTTTAATCACAGCACCTGGAATAGTGATTGGTGGATCTTCGGTTCTTGGCATATTAAAAAAGGAGTTTACTCCAATCATCAATACCAATAAAAATAGGATAATGGTAAATTGTCTGTTATTTATGGCTATTTCTGGTAATTTCATCTTGTTTAATTTAATAGTATGATATCGTTTTTTGAAATCCCTTCTGAAATCAATAATTTTTCACCCAATATTTTGGCTATTTTTACCGTTTTTAGTTCTTTAGTATCATTGACAAGGACATTGATTTTACCTAACATTTTATCAGCAGAGATTAAAGCTTCAATAGGTATTTGTAAAAATTCTTTTACTGTTTTTGATTGTATCGTTGCTTTTCCAATCAAACCTGATAATAATTTTTTATTAGGATCTTTTACGGTAATTTCAATGTTATAAGTTCCTGTATATCTATCTGAAGTACTGGAAATTTCAGAAACAAACCCTTTAAAGATCTGATTTGGAAAGGCATCAAAACTAATTTTGCATACATCATTTTTTCGCACATTTACAATGTCAACATCCGCTAAACTGGTTTTTAATACTTTTCCTCCTTTATTGCTTCCTAAAATTATTATTGGACTTCCAGCTTGTGTCATTTCATTTTTTTGTGATAATACGGAAAGTACAACTCCTGAATTTGGGGCTTTTATGCTTGCATATTGTTTGCTGAATTGAGCGCTTTTTAATTGTAATCGAGCATTGTCTAATCCTGTTTTGGCATTTTGTAAGTTCTCCAAGGTTACTACTTGATCTTTGTATAAGGCTTCTACACGTGCATAATCTCTTTTTGCCTTATCATAATTTAGGGTTAAGCGTTCTGTTGCTACTTTTACAGATGTTTGATTGATTTTTGCTAAAATTTGCCCTTTTTTTACATAATCACCTTCGTTAACATTTAAGTAATTGATAATTCCACCAACCATAAAACTTAGTTGATATTCATTTTTACTTGCTAAAGAACCTGTTGCCGTTGTTTCATTTGCATAATTTACAAGGCTTGGTTTTTGAGTGATATAGTTTTGTTCCGTTGTTTCTTTTTGAACACTTGCTATTTCCATTTTTGGCTCATTTTTACAGCTTATGATACTTAGTAATAGAATGGCTATAAATGATGTATATATTGATTTCATTATTATTTATT
>JAUTBQ010174157.1:0-11487 GCA_032361185.1 Lepetodrilus ovalis
AATAATACTTCCCTCACCAATAGTAACACCTTTTAGTATTGTTGTTCCATGTCCAATCCAAGCATCCTCTTCAATTGTGATTGGTTCTATTGCTCCCGGTTCATGATAATAAGCCATACAAAGATTAGGATCATCAAATTTATGGTTACCTCCTATCAATGTACATTGCGCCCCAAACATCACTCTATCTTTAATATGTGCAACCGCACTACAATAAAACTGAGGACCAATAAAAACCGTATTATCTATCCTAATATTTTCCGGATGAGAGAAAATTGAATTAACTGATATTCGAGAGTTTTTACCTATTTCACCAATTGTTTTTCTCATTAAAAACAATTTTACCGGCCATAAAAAATTTGGTAAAATACCTAAAAGTCTAGATAGTATTTGAAATTTCATTTGAACTGAATAATAGTTCTTTCTTCTTCTTAAAAAATTTAACTGATTTTCTTTTTCTATTATCAACATATACTTCATTTAGAAATAATGCTACAAAAGTCATAAGAGGTGTTGATACAATTACATAACCACCAAAAAAACTATAACCATATATAAGTACTAATACAGCAATTGTAATATTTAATTTATGAGCTTTATAATACGAAAAGAGTGGAACAAAATAATATTTAATAAAAAACATTAACCCAACAACTCCATATCTAAACAACAAATCGAATTGATCCATCCCTGAGAATTGTGTGTTTTGCCAATTTGTAGCCGTCCAAAACGACATTTGTCCTCCCCTTCCAAAACC
Source organism: Lepetodrilus ovalis (assembly GCA_032361185.1). Classification (NCBI taxonomy): domain Eukaryota; kingdom Metazoa; phylum Mollusca; class Gastropoda; order Lepetellida; family Lepetodrilidae; genus Lepetodrilus; species Lepetodrilus ovalis. The sequence continues at coordinate 758 of JAUTBQ010174157.1, forward strand.
AAATAATACTTTAAGAATATCACTTTGGAATTGATAGGATAATTGGGTTATTGAGTCAAATATTCGACGTGAGTAATAAAGTGTATCTAGAATTGATGTGCCATACCCAAAAATATATTTTTGTCTTTCTAAAATAATTGAAAAATCAGAAGTTCCAATAAGAGAAGATAGTACCTTAATAAGAAAATTATAATTTGTAAATACTACTAGAATAAAAACAAATCCTGCTGCTATTGCAATTTTATTTTTTTTATTTATTGCCAAATAATAATATTTAACACCAACGCCTAAAATTGAAAGAAAAATTACTTTTGTTTTAATAAGTAACATCAAGAAAATTGCTAATATTAAAAACAATTTGTTATTTTTATATAAAAAATACGCAAAGAAAAGTAATAACATTACAGAAAGTGTATTACCTCCATCAAAAAAACCTTTAATACCATACTCTTGACCACTTAGTGTATATGTAGAAAAGCCAACCCCAAATAAGTACGCCAACATTAAAACAAAAAGTACTAATATAAAATTAAAAATCATTATTTTATTTAATTTATCTTTTAAATACTCATAATCATTAATTGCATAATTAAGAAATAAACCCGCATATACCATTTTAAGTGCAAAATTAATTTCTTGTATTATATGCATATTAAAAAACAGCAAATTATTAATGATTACAAAAAAAGAAAAATAGATAAAATAAGTAGCACTAATTTGACGTTTAGATACTGTTAAATAATAAATAAATAAGAAAAAAATAATAATTGTTTTCACCAAAATGCCGGGAGTTAAAAAACCACCACCAACTCTAGTATTTACAAAGTAGCCTGTGGCTAAATCAAGTATTAAAAAGAAATATAAATATTTACGTAATATTTTAACAATCATAATTTTTTTATAAAGTGGTAGTTTTACAAATTTATAATATTTTAATTCCCAAATATTTTTTCATCATATAAACCAATAACCAAGAAGAAAAAAGAAATTTCATAGACGTTGCAATTGTTGCCCCTAAAACACCAAAATAATAAGTTAGTAAAATAAGCGATAATATACTAAACATAAGAATTAGAACAACACGTATTAGATTTAGATCTAATTTATCGACCATAATAAAGATACCACCAGCCCATGAATTTAATGAGAAGAAATATACCCCAATTAAAAATACTAAGTATAAATAAAATGAATTATAATATTCTTCACCTAAAATAAAATGAATAATTAAATAAAAAATTAGAGATGCTAAAAATATTAAAGGTGTCATAATATAAACTGACGTTTTAAATATTTTTTTAAAATAACTAATTATTTTAGAAATCTCATTATCTGCCCAAAGTTTAGATATTATAGGATTTATATTCTGCATAAAACTGGTTGCAAATACCAGCAACCCTTTAGAAAATACAATTGCTAAACTATATAAACCAACATCACCTTTTGATAATAAATATCCGATAATGATAATATCAATTTTATCTTGTGCAAAAGAAACAATTTCAGATAGAAAATTTTTAGCTCCAAATCTTAAGCTATATAATATCTGTTGTTTCTTAATTTTTTTAAAACTAAAACTATTCCAATAGAATAAAATTAATAAAATAGAAAGAACAATTTCAACAATTAAGAATGAATAAATAATATCAAAAAAGTTACCCGAAACAAACGAAATGACGGTAATTAAAGTAATTAATGAAATCCACCGAAACATTCTAGCAAAAGAAACATATTTCATTAATCTTTCACCGCTTAAAACAGCAACAAATATTTTATTAATTGCAAAAAAAGGAAGTGCAAAAACTATAATTTCAACAGCATTTGCTACTTCAATATTACTAAATAGATAAGAAAAATAATTACTAAATAAAAATGCAATTACCGTTAGTAAAATACCTGAGATACCAATAATAAGAATATGATTTGTAAGGATAGTAGATTTACTATCCTTAGTTTCTGCAATAAACTTAACAGTTGCTGATGTTAAACCGAGTGTAGAAATTGAAGATAAAAGCATATAGTATGCTAAACTTTGATTAAAGATTCCCAAATCCTCTTTAGAGAATAGATAGCCAACAATAATATTCAATAACATTCCGGAAACTCCAACTATAAACTGCCCACCTAACAACCAAAATGTATCTTGTGTAAACTTACTCTTTTTAATTTTATTTAGAGAAGTCTCAACATATTTTTTAATCATAGTATATAGACAAATATTTGTTTACAATTGTTTTATTGTTAAACTGGTTGAAAATTTTTAGTGAATTCTCCTTTAATCTTTTAACATCTTTATAATTCTTTATATTTTTTATTAAACCAATAAGTTCATTTTCAGTTTTAATTTTGAAATACTCAACACCAATATCATCTAATTCTTTATATATAAGCCAGTCTCCGGAAATCAAATCGCATTCAGCAAGTAAAGATTCAGGAATCATTGCTGTAAATTGATCTGAGTGGCGAATATTAAGGTATAAATTAGTGGCAAGTCTTAAATAAGCAACATCTTCAATATCTAAAAATTTATCAATTATTATATATTGATTTTTATTAAAACTATTTTGAATTAACTTAATTATTTCCTTTTTATAATCTAAAGAGGAACCATATGTTAATTGAAATAAAAATTTAATATCTTTATCAGTAATCTTTTTTAATTCTTTAATAACTTCAAAGTATTTATCACTTTTAAAATATGAAATACCTACTGCTATTAAATAATCATTTTTATTCAATCCAAATTTTTCTTTAGCTATTTCTTTAGTTATCTCTTTTCTTTTTTCTACAATTGCATCCAAAGCAAACAATGGCAGATAAATAGTTTCAATACTTTTAATATTATTGTATAATGTATTTAGATGTTCTCTTAATTTTTCATTTGTTATAATAACTTTATAAGCATTTTCCACAAATCTTTTGTGTAGTTTAGCTATTATTTTACTCTGAAGAATATCCGAACCATAAATATTAATAACATATTTTTTTATGTATTTAATAATGTTTTTAGCATTAAACACATACTCTTGTCTAATAGAAAAGAAATGGGCTATATCAAAATTATTACCATTTTTTTTTAAGAAAGTATTAAAACTTTTAATTCTGTGTAAAACTTTTAGTAATAATGGTTTATTTCCTTGACTATTGTTATCACCAAAAATAATTTCTTTTGTTGTATAATTAAATGCATATTCGTTTTTATGGTCATAAACTATTACATCATTTCCATCTTTTATCAATTGTAAACAGATATATTTTACATAATCTTTTACAAATTCTAATTTATTATCTGTTGTAACAACAAATAATATTGTCATTGACCTCATATAAAATCGACTTATCTTTTAATAGAACTTTTAGCTTTATAAAACATTTTAATAATTTTTTCTATTGTTTTCAAATAAATATTTTGTGACTAGCAAAGCACCTTTGGTTGAAACATGGTCTCCATCTGGAATAAACTGTCATATTCAAAAACTCTTTTTTTATAGAATTGAGGTAATAGGTGTGTAGCTCGTTCAATGGGACCAGCAACTAATTGAGGGAAGAAACTAACGAAAGCAGAAAATGCAATAAAATCACGAGTTGGTTTAAGTTTTTTCTTATAAACATCTATTGTATAGCTTAAGGTCTGAAACGTATAGAAACTAATACCAACCGGTAATATTATATTTAATGAATTAGAACTTATCTCCTTTCCAAAGAAAGAGAAAGCTGTAATAAAATTATCTAGAAAAAAATTATAGTATTTGAAGAAACCAAGAAAACCAAGATTAACAACAATACTTATCCAAAGTAATACTTTCCTTTTTCCTTTATCTTCTACTGTGTTTAGTCTTAGTCCAACAGTATAATCAATTATTGTACTAAATAAGATTAAAGATAAAAACCTCCAATCCCACCAACCATAAAACAAATAGCTTGAAACAACTATAAGAAAGTTCTGATATTTTAGATTCTTATTAGTACCAAACCAATATAGTAAGAAAACTATTGGTAAAAATATTGCGAAATCAATTGAGTTAAAGAGCATTTGAGATTATCTTACTTCAGGTTTCTATTATTTAATTTTGTATTCATTGTCAATTTTTTTTAATTCTCTTTACTGGTACACCAAAATACTTACCAACAACATTTATATTTTTAGTAACAACAGATCCTGCACCAATAAAGGTATCTTCAATAATATTGATACTTTGTATTATTGTTGCCCCAACACCTATCATACAATTATCTCCAATATTAACATTACCACTCATTGTTACACCGGGAGCAACATGCACATAGTTACCAATTTTGCAATCATGTTCAATAGTTGTATTTGTATTTATAATTGAATATTTTTCAATATGAACATCAACATTTACTACAACTCCATCCATTACAACCGTACCATTACCTATTTTAACATTTTTGTTTATTATTGCTGTTGGTGAAATTATTGATGGAAACATAAAATTAGCTTCTACATATTTTTGAACAACAGATTTTCTTATTTTAGAAGTTTCAATTTGACCAATTCCAAGGGCAACATATTCAATTTTATTTTGATAAGTTTCTAAAAAGAGATTGTCATTACCTAAATATGGTATGCCTAAAAAACTTTCCTTTTCTTCTTCATCAATATAACCAACAATTTCATATTCGGAAAGTTTAAGTATAATGGAAGCAACAACTTTTGCATGTCCACCACCGCCAATAATTGCAATTTTTTTCATTCTAAGTTACGTAAGAATTGTTAACTGAAAACATCTGAGTTACTATCAAATAAAACTTTTCCTACTCTTAAGATATGCTCAACTAAATTTTTATTTTCCAAATTATAAAAATCCACAACATCAATAGAATATGGCAACATAAGTTCACCCACATCAACTTTTATTTTCATAAATTCATTAAAACTTAAATTTTGTGAAAAAATAGCTAAATCAATATCTGAGCCTTTATTAAAAATATTTTTTGCTCTTGAACCAAATAACACAATCTTTTCTATTTTTCTATTTTTACAAATAGCATTAATAATTATATCAATTGTTTCTTTTGATAACCCAAATAAACTATTTTGAATATTATTTTTCATTAAGAATATTATTCATCTTTGTTTCTAAATCAACAAACTCCGAGAAATATTTATTAACAATAATAACTACTGTTTTCATCACAATATTTTTATCATAAGCATGTGATGTAATATTTCTAGCTTCAATCATTTCAATCCAAACTTCACCATTATTTATCAAATCAATTTTAAAACTTTCTTTAACCGCATCCCTTGATCCTCTTATATTCGTAGCACCTTGATATTCCAAATAATCTTTAAGTACTTTCCAAGCAAGTTCATGTGTAAACTCAAACGCTTGTATTAACCCTTGTTTTTCTATTAAACTTAATTCTCTTTTGTTGAATAATTCAACAGCATCTTTAAGTTGAGTTAGAGCAAGTTTATAGTTCGAAAATCTTTGTATCCATCTTATATCTTTTTCTTTATTTTTCATTTCTTCAAATTCTCAATTACAAATTCTATCTCATTATCCGTAATAATAACGCTATTAGGAATATTTAACGTTTTATGAATAAACAGTAATACCATTTTTAATTATCTCAGAAACAAAAGGATTTTTTTTGTTGAATTCCTTATCTAGAAATGGATGGGGTTCAATAACTTCATCAAAATCTCTACAATATTTCATCAACCTAAGTCTTGTTGAAAACCTATCACCTTGAATATCCCTTAATATAATTACAAGATCAATATCACTGTTATCATTTGCTTTTTTTAAAGCATATGACCCGAATAATATTATTCTTTTTATTGGTAATCCTGCATTTAGTAATAGAGTTGTGTATTCTTTTTATTTCTCTATTTGTTTTAATAGCCATAATCTTATTTTAGTAATCTTGTCTTTATATTTTTCAGCAAATCTCTTATTACTTTTTTTTATAAAACTCTTTTTTTAAGTCATTCTGAATGAGGCACTTTTTGTTGAAATGAAGAATCTCATAACTATTATTGTTCGAGATATTTCAGTCGTAAAGACCACTCTTTCAATATGACAACCTTATAATCCGAGAACCAATTTAGGGTTAGTATATCTTCAAGCTTATCCACTGTTACAATTTCATTATGCTAGTTTATCAATCACAAATTGAATTTCATCATCAGTAATATTAACGCTATTTGGAATATTTAATGTTTTATCTACTAGCTTTAGTGTGTTATCTATTTTATAATTTTCACAATTATCAAATGGTTTTTGTAAATGATTAGGAAACCAAATTGGACGAGTTTGAATTTTATGTTCACCAAGCTTTTTCATCAAACTTTCTCTATCAAAAGGATAAACATTTTTATCAATTTGTAAACCGTACATCCAATAATTATTATTTGCATAATCCGGTACTGCCGCCATATTTATACCATCAATATTTTCAATTGCTTTTTGATATTTAAGGTAATTATTTTTCTTAATTTTAAGATACTCTTCTATTCTTTCTAACTGAGCAACCCCAATAGCAGCAAGTACATTTGTCATTCTATAATTATATCCAACTTCATTATGTACATATCTAATCTCATCGTCTTTGGCTTGTGTTGTTAGGTATTTTGCTTTTGTAGCATATTCTTCATTATTAGTTAAAATCATTCCACCGCCCCCGGTAGTAATAATTTTATTACCATTAAATGAAACTGTACCAAAATCACCAATTGTTCCGGTATGCTTACCAGAGTAAATTCCTTTAGTATATCTTGTTCCAAGACTTTCTGTAGAATCTTCAATAATTTTTATATTTCTTTCTTTACACAATGGAACTAATTCATCAAGCCAAACCGCATTCCCCATAATATGAACCGGAACCATTGCAGAAATTCTATTACCTGTATTTTTATTATAAGTAAATCCATTTTTAAATTCAGTTTCACTTTTAATAAATTCAATTGTCTTCCCAGAATCAATATTGTAAAATTCATCAGAATCCATAAACAATGGATTTGCATTTACATATTTTATTGAATTAATGGGTGCAATAAAAGTAAGTGATGGAACAATAATTTCATCATCAGCTTTTACACCGGAAATAATTAAAGAAATGTGCAATGCTGCTGTTCCATTTACTGTTGCAATGGCATATTTTGCTCCAGTAAATTCAGCAATTTTTTGTTCAAACAAATCAACATATTTACCAGCGGAAGAAACCCATTCTGTATCAAGGCATTCTTTTACATATTTCCATTCGTTTCCCTTTATTGAAGGGATTGAAAGAGGTATCATTTAAACTCCCATTAAATATTTTTATAACTATCTGAAAAAGGATCTGATAAAATATTATTTTTTAATATATTATTAATCTCTTTAATTCCATCAGGAACACTTTTCGTAATTTCAAAACCAAGCTCATTTTTAATCTTACTAAAATCAACTCTATAGTCGCGTGGGTCTTCATTTTTCTTAACATACTTTATACTTGCTTCAGGAATTACTTTTAATATTTCATCAGCAAGCATCTTTTTTTGATAGTTTTCATTTGTGTCTCCAACTCCAAATACATTTTGTCTAACTTTCTCTTTAGGACTTTCAAGTACTAAAATACAAGCACGTGCTAAATCATCAACATGACAATATGGTCGCCAAAATTGTTCTCCAAAAATTAATAGTTCATTACCAACAGCAACTTCTCTAACAAATTCATTAACAGTAAGATCAAATCTAATTCTTGGTGAAAGACCATAGACAGTTGAAAACCTTAAAGCAGTAGGAACAAAGTCATCCCTAATTTCACATCCGAAAAGATATTTTTCGAATTTAACTTTTAATTGAGCATAAAGTGAAACCGGATTTAATTCAGAATTTTCATCAACAAATCCATCACCTTCCATTTTACCATAATTACTACAAGTAGAAGCAAAAATAAATCGTTTTACACTATCACTTTTATTAGAAAGATCAAAAATCAATTTAGCTCCATCCCAATTTGTTGTCTCAGCAACTTCAGGTTCCTTAGCACATGCCGGATCACCAACAATAGCCGCAAGATGAACTATCCCGTCAACACCATCAATTGCTTTTTTTACATCTTCTTCTTTTCTAACATCACCTTTTACAAACTCAAAATTGGGGTTATTAAAAATGCTGATGAGAGATTCACCACCAAATTTTAACATATCAAACCCTCTTACTGAATATCCTTTGTTTAGTAATTGTCTTACTAAAACCGAACCAATATATCCGGCAGCACCGGTTACTAATATTTTTTTCATTTATTCTCCTCAATATTTATATAATTATTTACTATCCATTTTGCAAAAGGGAAACTACTTGTGAATGCTGGGGAAACTGCATTTAGTACATGAACTGAGTTTGAATCTCCTTCTACTACAAAATCAGATACTAGTTCTAGAGTTTTCTTGTTAAGTAATTGAGCTCTAATACCAGGCTTGGACCATTTAGTAAAACCACTCACATCAATATTATGAACTAGATCTTTAGCCATATTTCTAAAATATACTCTGTTATATTTTTTTATTTCTTCAAAAGCCAAATCCCGAAAATTAAAAGCATTAGTAAAAAACAGTTTAGCCTCATACCCCATAACAGAAAGTAATTCATCAAATTTAAATTTAGAAAGTCCTTTATAATTTTCACGCCAAAAGGCAGGTATTGAAGTAGGACCAATCTTTATAGTGCCATCAACAGTAATTGTAAAATGTACACCTAGAAATGGATTTTTCAAATTCGGGACAGGATAAATATTTGTATTAACAGGTTTATCATTGCTAGTATATTTCAGGTAAACACCTTTAAAAGGAATAATTGTATAATTTTGGGAATAGCCAAAATCCATCGCAATTTTATCGGCATATAAACCAGCACAATTAATTATTTTGTCAGCAGAAAAGAAATTTCCTTTACTAGTTAAAATTGTATTACTATTTTTTTTACTTTTATAACTTTCGTTAAAGTGAATATTAATTCCATCACGGACAAGTTCATTTTTGATATATCGATTAATTTCAATTGGATCTACAGTAGCAGTAGAAGGTGAAAATAGTGCTTTCTCATAAGTTTTAGCATTTGGTTCAATTTCTTTCAGTTCTTTACTATCAATTAAACTTACATCAACACCATTCTTAAGTCCTCTTTTTTCCAACTCAAAAAGTGATGCTAGTTCAAACTCATTTTTAGTTACTACTACTTTTTTACTTTCTCTAATATGCAAATTGTTATCGTAACAATATTTTCTCATTGCAGCATTACCATCTTTTGTAAACTTAGCTTTTAATGAGTTTGATGTATAATAAAAACCAGCATGTAAAACACCACTATTTCTTCCACTACTGTGATAGGCTACATCGGGTTCTTTTTCTATAATGGTAATTTCTGCAGAAGGTTCTTGAAGTTTTATTTCACGAGCAATTGCCAATCCAATAATTCCACCACCAATAATTAAATATTTAGACATTTAGAAGTATCTATAAGTTATTAAATTTTTCTTCATATACTTTTTGTGCTTCATGAAAATCATCAGCTCTACCAATATCAAGCCAATATTCTTCAATATCATATTTACTTATTTTCATCTTTTTCTCAAGCATATCTTCAATAAGTGTATCCATTCCATAATAAGTATCATCGGGAATAACTTCAAATATTTTTGGATTAAAAATATAAACACCAGCTAAAATAGTTGTTTTAATTGTTGGTTTTTCTTCCACTCGGGTTACGTAATCACCTTCCGAGTATATATTGCCAAATTGAAAAGGTGTTAACATTTCTTTAATGCCAACTGTTAAAAAGGTATCTTTTCCAACTGCAAAATCGTACATTTTTTTATAATTAAGTTGTGTTAGTACATCGCCATTCATTACCAAAAACGGTTCAGTTAATTTTTCTTTTACCAAGGTTAACGGTCCAACTGTCCCTAATCTTTTTTCTTCTTTGCTTATAGAAAGCTTTACTCCAAAGTTAGAACCATCACCGAAAAAATTCTCGATATATTTTGACTTATAATTTGTTGCTAAAATAATTTCATCAAAACCATGATGTTTTAAATGTTCAATTTGAATCTCCAAAACTGATTTTTCTCCAATTGGCAATAATGGTTTTGGTATAACTTCTGTAAATGGTTTTAATCTTGTTCCTAAACCCCCAGCTAGTATAATAGCTTTCACTTTTTTTTCCTCGTGTTATTTTAATTGTTATTATTGTGTATAAATCTATATTCTAAATAATAGTAATAAAAATAAAATCAAATTAAAATATTCTTACAAAATTTTTCGCATATAAAAACAGTTCAAAATAACATTTAAACTATACTTTAGAATTAAAATAAATGTTAAAAATTACAGATAGATAAGATTAAAATAATAAAGTGGTATTTAACAACACTCATATCTTTATAGTTTGCTAATAGCTTTTCTCTATTATAAGCTTTATATTCTTTTAGAATCTCTAATGTTTTATTAGCTTCATTAAGTAATGTTATAATTTTTTCTTTGCTAATACTACTAATTATAATTTAATTCCTCTAAATACATATCTCTGTAATATTTAAAATCTAAATATCTACTCCAAGTTGCAGAAATAAAATCTATTCTAAAATCTTCATCATTGTCAGCAATAACTTCTCCTTTGGAATAAGATGATCATGAGTATTTTTAAGATTAATAACATCAAAACTTAGGTTAATTAACTTTTCAAGTTCCAGAGCAATTTTAATTGTAGCAATTTCTT
>JAUTBQ010174168.1:0-11485 GCA_032361185.1 Lepetodrilus ovalis
GTAACACTGGAGACATCCCATGAGCTTATATCCTGGTTGAAGGCTTTAGCACCAGAAAACATCTCCCGCATACTCGTGACACTCGAGACATCCCATAAGCTTATATCCTGGTTGAAGGCATTAGCACCAACAAACATACCCTGCATACTCGTAACACTGGAGACATCCCATGAGCTTATATCCTGGTTGAAGGCTTTAGCACCAGAAAACATCTCCCGCATACTCGTAACACTGGAGACATCCCATGAGCTGATATCCTGATTGAAGGCTTCAGCACCAGAAAACATCTCCCGCATACTCGTAACACTGGAGACATCCCATGAGCTGATATCCTGGTTGAAGGCTTTAGCACCAGAAAACATTTCCCACATACTCGTAACACTGGAGACATCCCATGAGCTTATATCCTGGTTGAAGGCATTAGCACCAACAAACATAGACTCCATGTTCGTAACACTAGAAACATCCCATGAGCTTATATCCTGGTTGAAGGCATTAGCACCAGAAAACATAGACTCCATACTCGTAACACTGGAGACATCCCATGAGCTGATATCCTGGTTGAAGGCTTTAGCATAACGAAACATAAAGTACATACTGGTAACACTGGAGACATCCCATGAGCTGATATCCTGGTTGAAGGCTTTAGCTCCAGAAAACATAGCCCGCATACTCGTAACACTGGAGACATCCCATGAGCTTATATCCTGGTTGAAGGCTTTAGCACCAAGAAACATATAGCTCATATCGGCAACACTGGAGACATCCCATGAGCTTATATCCTGGTTGAAGGCTTCAGCATCAGAAAACATATGGTTCATATAGGTAACACTGGAGACATCCCATGAACTTATATCCTGGTTGAAGGCTTCAGCATCAGAAAACATAGCCCACATACTCGTAACACTGGAGACATCCCATGAGCTGATATCCTGGTTGAAGGCTTTAGCACCACGAAACATAGTGCTCATATCGGCAACACTGGAGACATCCCATGAGCTGATATCCTGGTTGAAGGCTTCAGCACCAGGAAACATATAGCTCATATCGACAACACTGGAGACATCCCATGAGCTGATATCCTGGTTGAAGGCTTTAGCACCAGAAAACATACCCTGCATACTCGTAACACTGGAGACATCCCATGAGCTTATATCCTGGTTGAAGGCTTTAGCACCAATAAACATATAGTACATATTCGTGACACTGGAGACATCCCATGGGCTGATATCCTGGCTGAAGGCTTTAGCACCAACAAACATAGACCCCATATCCGTAACACTGGAGACATCCCATGAGCTGATATCCTGGTTGAAGGCTTCAGCACCAACAAACATAGACTCCATACTCGTAACACTGGAGACATCCCATGAGCTTATATCCTGGTTGAAGGCTTTAGCATAACTAAACATAGAGGACATATCGGTAACACTGGAGACATCCCATGAGCTGATATCCTGGTTGAATTCAGCGTTATTCCTAAGTAGACGGCTCATGTTCGTAATGCATCCGGTATTTACCTGCGTGACATCCTCTTGGTTGTCTAACATCGTTTTTAGAGCTGCACGATTGATACAGTTGGCCTTATCCTTAACAATAATGGTTCTAACAACTGGCTCAGAGGTATTACCCGCCGAGTCCGTTACACTATAGGCGATTGTGTAGGTGCCCGGTGTCGATACATCCGCACTGCCTGTTATTACGATCTTATCGGTTATATCTCCATCCAAATTATCACGGGCAGTCGCTCCTGCTTCAGTGTAAGCCTCGCCTTGGTTGAGCGTTACGGTGGCGTCACCTTTCAAACGAATGACCGGTGAAATCGTATCCTTATTGACGATAACGGTTCTAGTGAGGGGTGTCGCGGCATTGCCTGCCGCGTCCGTTACGTTGTAGGTGACTGTGTAAGTGCCAGGTTTTGATGTGTCCACACTGCCTGTTATTACAATCCTGTCGGTAATATCCCCATCTGTCTCATCGCTTGCAGTCGCACCTGCTTCAGCATAAGCCTCACCCTGGTTGAGCGTTATTGTTGCCCCACCTTTCAGGCGGATGACCGGTGGAGTCGTATCCTTATTAACGATAACGGTTCTGGTCAGGGGTGTCGCAGCGTTACCTGCTGAGTCCGATACGTTGTAGGTGATGGTGTAAGTGCCAGGTTTTGATGGATTCACGCTGCCTGTTATTACAATCCTGTCGGTAATATCTCCATCTGTCTCATCACTTGCAGTCGCACCTGCTTCAGCATAAGCCGCACCCTGGTTGAGCGTTATTGTTGCCTCACCTTTCAGGCTAATGATCGGTGGAGTCGTATCTTCAGGGATATCCAGGATGGAAATGACTACCGATGCCAGATCACTGCTGCTTTGTGAATTGTGTGCGATGGCTTGTAACTCATAAGTATTCTGTTGTTCATAGTCCAGGGTCGCACCGCTTGCTATTACGATTTTTCCGTCGATATCTACCGTAAAGTTAGAGCGGCCTCGGCCACGCAGCTCGATAAGTTCAACCGGGCTGGCTCCCGGCTCAAAATCAAGTGAGCCGACGAGCGTTCCTTCCCTGGCATTTTCTTCTATATCTCCAATAAAAGGCTGTAGTACCGGCTTCCCTGTTTCTGGCTCAACATCGGTGATGTATATTATTAGATATATTGTATTGCCATCTCCATTTTCTGTCCTGGGTACTGCTATCAGGTTATATTCTTTTTTATCTTCATAGTTAATAAATCCTGTGGTGCGGATTGTTCCGTCATTATCAATGGCAAATGGAGCATCCGAACTCAAAATATCAAAGCCTGTAACGGGGCTGTGGCCCTCTCTGACCTGGGCTATTATTCCAACTTCGGTACCGAATGGCACATTCTCCGAAAGGTGGCTGAGGTGCACGAGATCGTATAAAGGTGTATCAATCTCATTGATGATGTTAATAGAAACCTCGACAGGGAAACTCTCGTTACCCACTTCATTGATAGCCGATACTTTAATCGAATAGGCCGCTGATTTTTCGTAGTCGATTTTTGCATCTACCGCGACGGTAATCTGCCCTGCATTGTCTATTACGAAGGAATTGCTGTCTTTGCCGCTTAATTTATGCTCGACGATACTCAAACTACTGTCAGTGAACTTTGCCTGCCCCGCTATTGTCCCCGCCGCACTGTTCTCGGGAAGTTCAGCAAGCTCAATACTCTCCAGTACAGGTACGGTAGCGTCAGGGTCTGCTAATGGCTCACCTTCGACCACTTTAATGATAAGTCCCATACTCAGACTTTGTTTACCATCTATACCTATGGCTAGCATATCGGAACGATAGATTGCATCCAGGGTTAACACCGAGGCATCGACTATTTTTACAAGCCCCTTTTTGTCAATGCTGAACGCATCACTGTACTCGCCCTGTAATTCTATGCGGTCTATACCGCTCACTCCTCTACTGGTTATATTTACTTTTCCGATAATACTGTTATTTGGTATTGTGCGTGGGATCTTTAGCGCCAGGGATGAAAGTTGTGGTGCATCCGTGTCGAGCTTTTTATATATGAGCTTGTAACTCTCTTTTGCTCGTGGTGCATTCGCATAAGTTTTTACGACGATAGGTTCTACGAAACTGGCGTAGGATTTAATGAGTTTTTTCTTGTCTACTGCTGGAGCCCAGAGCAATGCATCATGGTAGTTTATGTCGACTTCACCGTTTAAAGGGAAGACCTTTTCTTTAAAGAGTTTTTTGGCGGCATTGGCTAATTTTTTGTCAAGTTTTGCAGCATCATAACGCTTGCCAATCAGATCACCCGACACCTGGTAAATAGCTTCGGTTAAAACATTGACCCTAAAAGCAACTGCCTTCAGGTCACTTCCTTTAATGATGGCATGGATGGTTCCATTATTGATGGTAGGCGTTGCATCTTTACGCATGTCATCATCTCTATCCAGGTCACTTCCACCTTTAGCCTCGATGACATAGTAAGCATCGTCTTTGAATTTTGCATAGTCGTTTTGGGTGAAATTAATCATCCCTGATTTCAGGAGTTCAGCTGTATAGCTTGTTCTGCCCCTATAGACAACGTCTGGCGTACTGGTCGCATAGGTGTCGGCACGGGTTATTTCGACATCAGCATTACCGATGGGGCCATACTCAACGACGCTCTCCATTCCACGAATAATGTATTCACAGGACACGCACCCACAAGATTTATTTCTACCTGCATCACTGCATTCATTATATGTTCGTGTACCTCCACCTCCACCTCCACCTCCACTTCCGCCTCCACTTCCGCCATTGGCAGTGGTTTTTATTTCACCTCCAAGTACATCTATAAAAGCGAATTCCCCCAAATCCAATTGCTCAAAGCTTTGTGCTTTAAATATTCTAAGCATACTTTCCACGGGTGTTTTTACAAGAGCCCTGATGATGATGGAATCATCTTCCAAAGAACTTTCTTCCAGTTGGCTTGAGGGCCTTTTTCCTCCCGTTGCAGAAACCGTATAGGTTGTATCTGGGGAGATATCATGTTCAGTAGCCACATAAGCGTGTTCAACCCCATAATTGCCCGCATCTTTAACATCTTGAATGACGTTATTTCCGGTAAGGCTTAAGTCCATGTTTATGTCACATGAATGTGTCCAGCTAAGTGTCGTTTCTATGGCTCCCTTTTTTACTATGGGTGGGGCCTGAGTTTTACATTTAGTGCAAAGTTCCACTTCATTAGTCACTTGCCCACACATCCAGCCAGCACAGGCAATGGCAGGTGTTTTTATTTTTTCCGCTTCGCTTGCGTCACATTCGCTCTGTGAGTAGGTAATACCTTTATTTTCGGTATGATCATTGTAGACAGAACTGGTTTCATCTTTAGGGGACAGTACACCTTCAGCATTCGGCAACATATCGGCCACAAACTTATGCCTTGGTGCTAACCCAAGGAGACTGGCTTCGCCGACCCCATCATCTTCAACACTATCGTAGTCAAACGTTATCTCTCCCTTAAAATCAAATAGTTTGATCGATCTATTAATGCCCACCATTGAGTCGATGCCCATTGCTTTTAGTAGGTTATCTACTGTTGTACTAAATTTCACTGATGCATCGATACCTGCACTCATACCTACGCTGGAATTTGTGTTTGACTTATATATCTCAGCAGCATTAAAGGTTTCTACATAATAGGCACCTTTTGGGCCTACTGTCGCCACGATACCAACATCTCCAAAACCACCGCCATTAGTAACGAATCGATATATTCTGCCTAGCCACCCATCAGGCGATACCGCAGAAAATTTGTATTCCACACCTATTTGTACGGCTGCCTCAAGCTTACCGGCATGCGCTGAGTCGGTTAGATCTCTGCTCCCGATGTCTAATATGCTCAACGGTTTAGTTAATCCATAATCACTACCTTGCCCAAGACTCCACCCCGCCTTAACACCAAGCCCCGGCACTCCTTCGGCAGTAATAGTCTCACCACCAATGTATTTCATAGAAGCTTCCGTCCCAAATAGTTTCATCAATAAACCACCGACTCCGCCAGCTGCAATAGAAGGTCTAAAGATGACATCGATGTTTGATTTTGCTATTAATTCACACGACACACTGCTTGAGATAGCGTTGTAACCAAATTTAACCCCTAAATCGAGAGGATAAAACGAGAAAAAAGGTTCGAAGGTAAGAGCCGCACTACCCCGAGAGCATTCCATATCAAACAGGTCAGTAGTCTTACCGACTCTAGCCGCCCTTGCTATTCTTTCCTCGGCATTAGTTGAACCGGTTTTATTTTCATCACTATCAGCCGGGCTCCCTTCCCGGTAAATAATATGCTCAGGATAGAGCCCTTGTTCTTTTATACTGTCTTCATCTATAGCAACTATATCGTAGACTTTGTTATATTCCGGGCTTAATAGGGCAAAGGTTTGATCGCCTTTTACCTCTGTTTGCAAGACTTCCCCTGCATAAGGCTTACCCTGATAGGTATAGGTTACTAACTCATTTTTTTGAAGTGTTATTCCTTTGACGATTAAAGGTAGCGTCAGATTTCCATTCTTCATCTGGGTTTTTACCTTATCACCCACCTCCTCTTTGGTGAATTTTGATTCTGCTTTAAAACCTGTGTTTGTTTCGACAGGAAAGATAACGTTGGCATTATCCAAGGTCTTCACTTCGTCTTTTAGAGGCCATACTTCAGCGCTCATCGTTGCCGACCATCTCTCTGTGAGAGCTTGGGTAGCATCGTCACTGAAATGGGGCCTGACCGCGACAATTAAACGACCTTTTTGTAAATCATCGGGCACATGTATATTAAGTTTCCCAGCACCTTCCCATGACACATACTGGTTTATATCTGCTATGTTATTGAACTCATTCTTTGATGTTTGAATGCTCACAACCAAGTTAAGTTTATCGTTATCTACAGGCCCGGAAATGCTTCCATCATGCCTCATTTTATTAACCGCTAAGCTGTAGTTGTCACCCGCTTTTGCAACGATAATTTCTGGTTCTATTGAGGTTGAAAACCACTCAGGATCGGGATCTTCCGCACTGGCTACCAGGGTGTGAGCTTTATCTGATTCTGCTTTTTCTTCTTTTGATGGGGTATTTTTTGCATATTCTGATTGGCTATAGTCCTCATCAGTGGTAACAGGAATAGAGTCATCTTTCAGTTTTGCTTTTAAATCATCAAGTGTATCAACCGCCGCATTACCTACTGTGACTGTTCGCGTAGCGGTTGCCGTGTTGCCTGATTTATCGGTCGCACTGTATGTGATTGTGTATACACCGGCAGTGCTGGCATCGACTGCCCCCGTTGTCGTAACAGTGACATTGCCATCTCT
Organism: Lepetodrilus ovalis; assembly: GCA_032361185.1. Lineage (NCBI taxonomy): Eukaryota > Metazoa > Mollusca > Gastropoda > Lepetellida > Lepetodrilidae > Lepetodrilus > Lepetodrilus ovalis. Next base: position 6,816 of record JAUTBQ010174168.1, read on the forward strand.
GTCATCAGTAGCGGAGGCACCCAACTCAATGTATGTGTCGCCCACCTCAAGTGTAAGATGGGTTTCGCCGTTAAGTGTGATGACTGGCTTTTGGATATCGGGATCAGGCGTCTGGCTGACGGTTACTGTCCTGGTAGCTGTAGCACTATTGCCGGCCAAATCAGTTGCTGTGTAGGTTATGGTGTAACTGCCCGCTGAGGCTGTTTCAACGGCCCCCGTTGTGGTTACGTCAACACTGCCATCAACCGCATCATGAGCTGTGGCTCCAGGGTCCGTAAAGGCATCACCTATCGCAAGTGTCATTGCAGCTGCACCATTTAGGCTGATGACGGGTGGAGTGGTATCTTCTTCGTCCCCAACGGAGGTAATACTGATTGCTGTTATGGCAAGGTCATCGCCATATCGGCTGGCGGCCTGATTGGTGATTTTTAAAACCTCACTGCTGGATGTGGCCGTAAAAACATACTCTATCCTCACCCATTCATCCGGGGCCTCAGATATTGCGCGGGGTTCAGTCGCTACAGCGCCGTTTGGAAGGTCTACCTTTCCTCCATTTTTGATGCTAACAATCGGGTCGTTAGCATCGACGCTTGGCTCAATGATGTTGTTGGCATAAAAGGAAAATGTGTATTCCTTGCCGACGGTCAGGCCCGATACTTCTTGCCCCCAAACGAGATATTCTTTTCCATTGTGGGCATTACCGTTTGTGTAGAGCCATGTGTCGGTAGGCTCTATGGCATTTTCGGAATCTCCGGGGAATGTTGGTACTGCCAAAGCGGGATACCCGTAATCACCATGATTAACGGCTTTTGTTTGTAACGAAAAGGAATTTCCGCCCGATTCTGGCCATACATCATTTTCAACTCTTTTTGCTTGAGAGCAAAAACCTAAAGATTCAAAGCAGGTTCCCGGTGTTTTGGCAGGATCGTCATCCGCCGCTATTCCTCCGCCCTGGGTGCCATCCTGGTTGGCAAAGTTTCCATTGATGATTCCTTCTGCTGGTTCGCTATCTGCAACACTAAAACCCTTAGATTTGCTCCAGGCACCATAGCCTCCTGCATCACTCCATGTTTGTATCCACCATGTATAACTACCTTTAGCCAGTGGAGTTTCGGGCGCAACAGAACATTTTTCAGCATCACAGCTCGCCTCTTCCGAGGTATACCATTTGTTTATCAGCGTGTTGCGTGTACTGTCATTTACCCACAGGTAATACCAGTTTGCATCCGATACTGCATCCCATTGATAAGCCGGGGTACTGGTTGATATTTCACCCTCCGGTGCAATCAGGGTTGCGGCAGGTGGGGCATCGGCTAATGCGGGAGATGAAACAATGAGGGGCAAACACGCCACAAAAAGCTGTTTAATAAAATCCATTTTATTTAATTTTTCCGTCCTTTAATAACGCGGTGTATCACCCCGAATGCCTACAAATGCTTACGAAACTATCAGTGCTAGGAAAAGCATGGATAGAAGAATAAGGGGGGGGAGTTGCCCAGCAAGGCTGCTGGTGAAATATTAATTACACTCGGAATTAAGTATAGATTCTTCCTTAAATTATCCTTATCCGTTTAGGCACCATATTAGCTTTTCTACGATTTCACAACGTCTTATTTGTGAAATCTTGTAAACATAAAAGCTACCCAAGAAAGCCTTCATCCGGTGCAGTTCTCGGATTGGGCGGCATCGGGCTGTCTTGTATTCAAGGTGCTGTGATGGCCGGTGCAAGCCGCATTATCGGTATCTATATTAACCTCGATAAATTTAAGTTTGCCAAACAACTGGGGGCAACCGATTTTGTTAATCCTAAGGATGTTGATGGCTCCCTCGTTGAATACATAGTAAGGAAGCATAGGGTTAGGCCATGCCATCAAGTTAAGCCCCAAGTTAAGCCCCAAGTTAAGCCCCAAGTTAAGCCCCAAGTTAAGCCCTAAGTTACTGTTTATATTACAATTACCGCATGATTAACTTTCTAAAACAGCCTGCTACTGGAGATAAAATGAAGATTGCCAAGGTCATTGGGGAATACTTATGCCCATATAAATAGAATTATTCACTGCGATGAATTCAAACAAAAACACCGTCTCTCACCATCTGCATTTACGCATAATCGCCGCCTTAATTTTCCCACTCTACTGCTTTACTTATTAAACCTAAGAAACAATCAAATCAGGTTGAACTGGATCAGTTTTTTAAGCATCTTTATGGGCATAAATCAGCCTCACAAATTATTTCAAAATCCGCTTTATCGTCTGCCAGAAAACAACTTTCTTTTAAGGCTTTTATTGATCTAAATCATGCGCTGAATAACGGCTTTTATCAAGACTATAAAAAACTTAAAACATGGAAAGGGTTTCGACTCTCGCCATTGATGGATCGTCTATTCGATTGCCCAATGAAGCTGATATTACAGACCATTTTGGCCTGCAAAAAGGTAAGCCCAATCAGGCGGATTGCCCCATGGGAATTGCCTCCGTGTTTTATGATGTCCTAAATAAGATCGTTATTGATTCAAGCATTAATCCCAACAATACATCGGAGAGATTGTCTGCCAGTCAGCACCTTGAACATGCGGGTAAAAATGACCTGATCATTTACGGGTAATGGGTCGAACTTGAAGTTTTGAATTTATATGATATTCTAATGCTTTGAAATTCTGGCACTATTCTCATGGCATGTTACCAGCAAATTTTATGTCCAAACTGTGGCAGCAATCATATTATTAAAGCAGGAAAAAGTATCCTGAAAGTTCAACGGTATAGTTGTCAAAATCAAGGGTGTCCAACGAAGTCTTTTATGCAAAACTATCGTTATAAAGCCTATGAGCCTGGTGTAAAAAAACAAGTCTTAGAGATGGCCATTAATGGCAGTGGAATCCGTGATACTGCTCGTGTTCTCAAGATTAATAAAAACACAGTCATTAACACGTTAAAAAAAAAGAAAGTAGCATTGTCCATATAAACCCAAACTTTAAACCCTTTGGGGCAGAAAACACATTAGAAGTTAGGCTAGAGCGGGCTTGTAAAGAAGCTGAACTCGATGAACAATGGTCATTTGTGGGTAAAAAATCTAATCAGCGCTGGCTATGGTGTGCTGTTGATCATCTAACAAATACACTATTAGCCTTTGTTTTTGGAAGGCGTAAAGATTACGTTTTTAAAGAACTCAAAGCCCTGTTGGAACCTTTTGAAATAAGTCGATATTACACCGATGATTGGGGAGCATACGAACGCCATCTTGAAGCTAGAAAACATGAAATAGGAAAACGAAATACTCAAAAAATTGAGCGTAAAAATCTAAACTTCAGAACCTGGATTAAGCGCCTAACGAGAAGAACCATTTGCTTTTCAAAGAACGAAAATATGCATGATACTGTTATTGGATTGATGATTAATAAAGTAGAGTTTGGATTAGATATTCATGCAGACCACCATGTTTAAGCCACTACCGTTTTATTTTACCAGGATTAGTGTTAACAGGCCCTGGTCAATTTTTGGTGCTGTAGAACTTACGTTTTTATTCCTTCAACGATAACTGCATGGATTACACGCTCTTTGTTTTCAATGTTAGTAATATCTTCAATTTCACTAACAAAGGGTTTGCAGCTTTTTACCGTGAATCCTATTTCCTCGAGGATTCTTAGCATAGTTTTTGTGTCATACATGCACTTGTGAGGGTACTGAAAGAAAGGTGCTAATTTATTTTTCAAATAACTTTCTGATTCGGTATAAAGTACATCAAGTTCTATCACAAAGTTATCTGCACTAATATTACCGGATAAATATTCCTCTATTATGTGATGCAAATTCGGAATAACAATTCGAAGGATTCCACCTTTTTTAAGAATTCTATACGACTCTTCTAGAAAATATCGTCCATCGCTTTTAGACATGTGTTCAAGGGTGTGTGAACTATATACATATTGCGCAGACTCTGTATCCCATGGAAATTTTTTAGTGAGATCATGAATATAAATATTGTCATCCCAGTCTATATTAAAAAACCCAATTTTTTTATTTATAAGTTTGAAGACTGGTAATTTTGATAATCGAGCGCCAAGTGCATAATCAACATTTATCCAACCATCCGGTAAATGACCTCCACAACCAAGGTTATATTTCATGTATACCTCAAAATAATAGCGATAAATCTGAAAAAATTGTTTTTGGGGACTTCTTTTAGTACATAACGTGCTTGTGAAATAATCAACTAACTAGTTAATACGATGCCGATGTCCTAAAGTAAGATATGCTTATCCAATAGTCTAGGAAACTCTAGTTGTTTGCTTATAATGGTATATTAAAGTTCACATCTCGATAGTGTATAGTGTCAATATAGAATATATACCCATGGCGCTATAGAATTAGGCGTAACAAATATCAAATCCCCCCCATTAGAGAAGCAATTTTCTCACGATGTTGATCGATATTTATAAAGAACTCAATACACGACCTTCGAAATGATCCGAGATCTTTGTGGTACCGATTGTGCAGTACATGCTTCTTAAAAAAGCCCCATAATCGTTCGATTAAATTCAAGTTCGGTGAATAGCGGGGTAAAAAGACAAATCTGACTCGGGGATGCTCCTTGAGGGCTTCTTGAACCCGTTTTGAATAATGATATTTCGCATTGTCTGCAATGAGAATGATCTCTTGAGCCAGAAAGTATTT
>JAUTBQ010174179.1:0-11484 GCA_032361185.1 Lepetodrilus ovalis
TTTATCCTCTAAAACATTCCACGGTGGTGCTGTAATATATATTTTTTAATTGAGGTTAGAGCCGCTTTCAATATTCCTTCACTCATATCACGTCTTGTCAGTAATAATGACAGAAGGAAGACCGCACCCATCCTTTCACCCCAGAGGTAAATGTTACACTAGCACTACACGGTACCCCTGAATCACATCTAGGGGAAGACGGCGTTTTCATCGAGAAAATTATCTCATTGGTTGCCGTTTTGCGCAGGTTTTCCCCTAGATGTGAGCCAGGTGTACCCTGCAGTGCTAACGTAATAAGTTCCTCTGTGTTGCGAGGATGACCCACACCATGTGTAGCGCTGTATTCTGCAGAGAACCTCTGACACTTGCCTCTGGATAGTAGATCGAATCTATCAATAATATTTGTATTATTAAAAATATATACGTTTCTATATTAAATAATACTATTTAATTTATTAACATGATAATGCAATACGTAAGATAGTAAAATAACTCTACAAATAATATATCGAATTTTCACAGTCGTTTTCTACTACAATATATGTAGCCTAGACTATAAAAAAAAGACTGAAAATTCGATATATTATTTATAGTAAAATTTACTATCTTACGTATTGATTATAATGTTATTAAATCAAATAATATTATTGTATGTAACTTATGTAGGCTAAGTGTACTAACGAGCTTGGATGTTTTCCAATACAAAAATGAGACAACTAGACAGTATCTGAATATGAATAGCTGAATTTATTCCACATGCTAAACACATTCAAATGGCATGTACGAAAATCCAGATATTATGAACCACACATCGTGCAATATAAAAATAATAGGTTGGGGACCAAACAACCCCAAACACTTATAATACAGCAGCCAAACCCAGAAAAGGGCCTATTGTAGACATATGAAAAACGATAATTATATAACATGGCAATTTTCTCCATTCTTTGTGTGGAGCTGGAGTGGACGGATGGCGATGAAATCAGAATTAATATTAAGTTTTAAAATGGCGTAAAGTCAGCGTAGTTACGTCCCATGGCTTATTCTCCCACATTTCAATGGGAACAAAATCCCTTACAAATCTCTTCAGTTGCTAAAACGTCAAAACTGTTTCAAGATTACAAATATGTAAATATATTTCACTGCACATAAATATAGATTTGACGTCTGTAATCCTCATTTATTTAACAATATGATGTGTTATATACTACCAAGTTGGTACAAGTGTACCGGCCAATTACTATCACAGATGGTTGAGCAAGTAGGGCCTAATGCCATGGACAAACGCATTTCTATCCGTGATTACTTACGCTTGATTTGTCTACCTAAAAGTTGTTATTTACTGATACACTTACTCCCAAACACTCGATAGTTATCACAGATTTCATATCTTATATGAATTCAGGTTACGAATCATTAATTATCGTGTCTTTGATGCATCAACTGGTCTGTGAAGGATCGTAATCATGTCGTTTTATATGTTAGTCGTTCCACTTTGAGTTAAATTAATATAATGAAGCAACATAAAATATCACCATATTCAGGTTGTATACCATCAGTTATAAATGACAAAGTCCTATTAGATCGTAGGTTTGGTCTACCATACAGCGATGAAAACGTTTTTGAAGTGCAAACATGATTTTATGTATGTCAAGTGAATGTACTTTGCAGTTGTAGCTAAAAAATAGACGAAAACAACCATACATATCTGTGATAGTACGCCTTAACTATTCACCGATGCCTCTCATCTCAAAAATGAACTTCCAAACATATCCCAGGGTATTTAACGCAGGTAAAGTGTTGACATAATTGCCAGGGTTTCGACCATAAGTACAGTCAGCGCAATTAAAGCATAATATCGCAGATGTTTGTGGTTGTTTAGTACTCGTTCTTAGCCACAACTGCAAAGTACATTCACTTGACATACCTAAAATCATATTTGTACTTCCAAAAACCTTCCAAAGGGTAGACAAAATACCACTGCACACTCACGATAATGTTAATCGAATGGTTTTTTTTTCAATCTGTAGGACGCTTTCCTATGTATAAGCATACACAGGTGGATAACTGGTCTACGATTTCCTGGAATTCAAAGTGGTGACTAGACGAGATTTCTTAGAATTCCTTCCCAAATCAACCGATGCATCCAAGACAAGAAAATTAACACGATCGCTTCGGAAACGTAACTTTCTACAGTCATGACTTATGTGATAAATAGAATCTAGCATTCGTGTTCGTTTAAACCTCTCCCTGCTGCAGGCAACCAGAGATGCCCTAAACGGAAGTGTATATGCCTGGGAGTACACCATTCTAACGATGGGTCTTGAATACGACTGTCAAGAGAGGCACAGCATCGTATGTGATATCCAGGCATTGTGTTCTATATAAAATATAACATGACCCTGCCAACCCCGTACCGACTCCGTTGTGCAAACCTTAGAGCGTCCGCCACGGAGTGCGAAAGGTCTGTAGGTCGAATCCCCTTTGACCACGGCCGCGTCATACCTAAAGACGTTTACAACAATGGTAGTTGATGTCCCCCTGCTTGGCGCTTAGCATAAAGAGAAGTTTACATCAACGGGTGGTCCTTCAGAGTCACCTTAACGTGTTTGAGTGGGATATTCTTGTTAACTGCGACATTAATATTCCAGAGTGAGCTAGCATTCTAAAAAAAAAAAGATTGGTGGAAATCCAGCCTAGCACAAGCAGACAATAACATTGACCCAAAGAGGGACCAGTCTGCTGAAATCAGCTATGTCAACCTGCAAAAAGTACTTGTTAGCGGCATGTTTTAACATGTATTCAATGGACCCGGGGTAGACAGGGAGGTTTTTGTTAATTTACTACTTGCCATTCACCAATATTCAATTTGTTGAATGATTTACTAATTTGTTGAATGATTTTTATTTCCACCAGATGAAATTCCGAAGATTTACATACATATCAATTTACAGAAAATATATAACTAGAAACTCAGAAAGACAACACACACACAAATACACATACACACACACATACACTCACACACACACACACACACACACACACACACACACACACACACAGAGAAGTAGAAACATGTCTAGATATATCTACTGAAACATATATACATTATTGCTAAGTTACTGCAATAATTATAAACTGCACTGCTGCTATACCACTAGTAATATATTTCATTACTAAACTGCAGTACCCTAGTAGCATAATTATATATACACAGCTAATACCTAATTATAAACCCTTAACACAACTATTACAGAATGAAGTTAACTTACCTAGATACTAGAAAGAGCTCTGCCAGTTGACTTGTCAGCAGTTACAGATGCAATGATAAAATATATTGCGAAGTAGGAAGAATGTATACTTGGGTCATGTGACAAACCCAAGCAACAATTGATACCTATTAATTAACAAGCCTGAGAATCAGTAGTCCCTAGCTTCATCAGAGCAGTAGCTTGTACTAAGTTATATAATGATTAAGATACAATATACTGAACTGCTTACTATACTATTAGATACACTATTATAAACTATTAGAAACTAAAACTACAAATGCCAAAGAAAGAATAATCAATTACTGCTACATTCTCCCCCTGGTTGTAAAATGACGTCTCGACATTTATACATTGCTTCCACCAGTAACCAAAGTTAGCATTGCATGGTAAGCCTCGTCTGGGAGGTTTTGTAATATACCTTCTTCGGCAATGGTTTTCAAAAACCGTGCTCTTGCCTGCCAATCTTGGGATGGTATTTGTTGCATACAAAACTCTCCACTGGCTATCCATGCTGGTGGCTTCACTTGTCTGTTGGATCTCCTAGGTGGTGGAGTCGGTGCAACTCTCCTAGGTGTGATGATGACATCCTGTACCGGAAACGAATTGTCAAAACTGTCTTCAGCTAATGACTCGTCAGCACCAGCATCGCTACCCTCTGACTCCTCCCTCTGATCTGAAATATCAGCAGCCTCTGCCGATATGTCCAGTCCTCTGGCGTCTTCTTCTTCAGATTGTACATCAGCATCGGTAGTGATGCTAGACACTGAAGAATCCAGGGTAGTTTCTGGTGTCTGGATAACCTCTACAATCTCTCCAACGTCGGATTCGTCCTCTGACTCAGAATGGAGCTCGTCAGTGGTCTGTAGGTCCAAGCGTTCCAGTCGTTTCCTCTTCTTAGGTACAGGAATGCTCCTCGTCTCTGGGTTCGGTCTAAGATACCCAACTGGCAGTAGGTGGTTTCTGTGAAGCGTCCTTATGCGTCCTTCGTGGTTTTCCTTCTGGACCTGAAATACTGGGATATCCTTGTTTGGTTGATCCAATACGCAATAGACGTCTTCCTCCCACTTGTCTGCCAGTTTGTGTCTGCCTTCAAATGCAAGTTGTTTTACTAAAACTCTATCGCCTATTTCTAGTACTGCCCCTCTCACCTTCATGTCATAGGTTCCTTTCTGCCGGTTCCTGGCTTTATCTGCGGCTGATGTTGCTAACTGGTATGACTCGGCAAGACGTTCTCTGAGACCTGTCGCATAGGCTGTCGTGGTTTGGTTTCCTGGCTGGTCACCAATTCCAAATGCGACGTCGATAGGCAACCTCGGTTGTCTACCAAACATGAGGGAGAACGGACTACAACCTGTAGATTCGTGCTTGGTGGAATTGTAGGCATGAACTAGGGGTGCTACATGTGTTTTCCAGTTGGTCTTCTGCGATGGTTGCAGTGAACCAAGCATGCTGATGAGAGTTCGGTTGAACCTCTCTGTCATTCCATTACCCTGTGGATGGTATGGTGTGGTCCTACTCTTGTCTATTCCTGCGACTTGGCACAACTCCTTAATGAGGGTACTTTCAAAATTGGCTCCCTGATCAGCATGAATTCTCTTAGGGAAACCGTAGTGTACAAAGAAGTTGTTGAATAGGACCTCTGCGGTGGTCTTAGCGGTCATGTTCCTAGTAGGATAGGCCTGAGCATAGCGCGTGAAATGATCTGTCAGAACTAGAAGATATTGAAATCCACCCTTTGACATGTCTAAAGTTAGAAAATCTATACAGACTAACTCTAAGGGTTGGCTAGTAGTGATGGATGTTAATGAGGCCCGACTCTCACCAGGAGTTCTCCTTACGCAGCGATCACAAGTCTTAATCCACTGGTCGACATCTTTGGCCATGCCAGGCCAGTAGAACCGTTCTCTGCAAAGTGCCAGAGTACGATCTCTACCCAGATGGCCTATGTCATCATGTAGTCCTTGTAGTGCCTTCTCTCGTAGATCTCTAGGTAATACCAACTGTTGTTTCTCTTCTCCATTTACAGAGGTTACCCGATATAGGACACCTTTAATCAGTGTGAAATGGTGAAACTCTCGGATAATGGCAACTGGGAGGTCATTGTCTACCTGACCCTGACGAAGACATGAAATAACCCGACCTACTACTGGATCCTTACTTTGCGCCTTCCTCCAATCTCTAAGTGAGAAACCTGACACTCCTGTGGTGTTACCATCCTCTGAATCCTGAACTACCTCAGAACTATAGCACATAGTTTCTACGTAAGCTGTAGGTTGACACGTGTTGCATATGACATTGACAGATGTCGCTGCAATACTCTCCGTGTCTGGCTGTGGTAGTCTTGAAAGTACATCTGCGTCTGTATTGCTTTTTCCCGGTCTGTACTTAATGTCAAAGTTAAAAGTTGACAGGGCAGCTAACCATCTGTGACCGGTGGCATCCAGCTTTGCCGATGAAAGGACATATGTAAGAGGGTTATTGTCTGTCAGTACAGTAAAGTTATGACCATAAAGATAGTCATAAAACTTTTCTGTAACTGCCCACTTCAATGCCAGAAATTCCAGTTTATGAGCTGGGTAATTTCTCTCGGCTTTGTTGAGACCACGACTGGCATAGGCTATGACCCTTTTCTGTCCTTCCTGTTCCTGATACAGGACAGCGCCTAGTCCACGTGCACTAGCGTCTGTGTGTACCTCAAAGGGTAGCGCATAATCTGCATAACCAAGGATAGGCGGTGATGACAGCGCATCCTTCAGTTGTTGGAAAGCAGCTTCCTGCTGTGAACCCCATGTCCACGTTACTCTGTGCGCTGACTCCTTCTTGTGGCGACCTTTCTTCTTGTGGGTTGGCGGAAGTAGTTCTGTAAGTGGTCGGGAAATCTTAGAAAAGTTGTGAACAAACTTTCTATAGTACCCAGCAAAACCCAAGAATTGTCTGATTTCTTCAGGATTCTTTGGAGTTGGCCAATTGACAATCTTTTCTACTTTCTCTGGATCAGTCTGAATCCCATCCTCTGAGACAATATGCCCAACAAACTTGACCCTCTCTTGGAAGAATGAACATTTACTGGGAGCTAATTTCAGACCACTTTCTCTGAGTCTATGAAATACCTTCTCTAACCTAGACAATTGTTCCTCAAATGAATCTGAAAACACAATCAAATCATCTAGATAGATCATACAGATCTCAAGGTGAAGGTCATCCAACATATGTTCCATCTGCCTCTGATATGTAGCTGGGGCGTTTACAAGTCCGAACGGAAGACGATTGAACTCATAAAACCCAAGTGGCCCTACAGTGAAAGCTGTGCGCTGTTTGTGGTCTTCATCCATCTCTATTTGGTGGTAACCTGATTTCATATCAAGGACAGTAAAGAATTTAGATCCTGACAATCTATCTAAAATTTCCTCAACTCTAGGCAAAGAATATGAGTCTTTAACCGTCCTCTTATTCAAACAGCGAAAATCAATGGCCATGCGCAGAGAACCGTTCTTCTTCCTTACCAGTACAACATTAGAGGCCCAAGGACTATGAGAACGTCTGATAATCCCACAAGCCAATAACTGTTGAAGGTGTTCCTTGACTTCCATGAACATTGCCGGAGGAATACGCCTATGACGTTGCTTGAATGGAATGGGATCAGTTAGTTCAATACGATGTTTTACCTCTGTACTATGTCCGATATCAAGATCACCTGTAGAGAAAATATCACTATATTTCTCAAGCAACTGTTCACCTTGCTTTTTCTGTTCCTCGGTTATCTTAGACGACATCTCTACCTTATCTAATGGGTGTGACTTTTCTTCCATATCTACATGCTCAAGGTTAAGTGGCGCTATTTTCTCAATCTTAACTGGTTGTATCTCACAAAGTACAGCTCTAGGGGAGACAACTACTGTCTGATTGGACAAGTTGGAAACCTGAACCGGAACATGATGTAACCTGTCTCTCTGATGTTCAAAACGGAAAATAGCTGGAGCTATTTCAAGTCCTAAAGGCAATGCAGACTTACTGGTAGGCTGTATCATAACACACGTATCTCTATAAGGCAATCCTTTGTGAATAGATCCCTTGATAGTGGTAGTAGTATTGGGTGGTATAACTACTCTAGAAGTTTCACAGCTTTTAACAATACCAAGTCTATCCTTGTTCCTAGACAACTCCTTAGCCTGAAGTACCATACTTCTGAATGCAAGATACCATGAAGTGTGTATTTTGCTAGCCTGTAAGAAATTAGGTCCTACGTCTTCCCTACAATTACTCATCACTGGTTCCAAGTAATTGGTGCCAAGTAATACAGGAACTGTTCCATTGTACTGACTGTCTGGGACTACAAGAAACAGACACTGACTTCCTTGATCTGGAGACAAACCAACCGTTTCCAAGAACACCTCAATGTATCCTCTATATGGTAAACTTTCGCCATCTGCACATTCAATATGTACAAAATGCTCCAATGGTTTGATTTCTACTGAAGACAAATGTTCCTTAATAAAACTTTCAGCTATGGTAGAAACACAAGAACCAGAATCTAACAGTGCATTGACAGTGAGTCCGTTGACAATGACCTTAGCCTCGTTCGGTTTACCAATCAATCCGGGTGGAATAGGTGAACTAGAAACTTCAATGGGGCTCTGCCTGAACGAACCTAATGTCTGCCCCGCGGCATTAGTCCTCTGCCATTTAAATGTCCTCTCCTCAAATGATCAACTCTGACTCTACATCCTATCTGAATGTGTCCATACTGACCACATCTATGACATCTGGGCCCATTCTCTAAATCAAAGTCTTGATGAGAACGTGCTACCTCATGGGGATTCCTAGCTACAGGTGGGGGGACTGGAGTAGTTGTAGTACTACCAGAATTCAACCTCTCCTCCATCTTGTCAATCTTGACTGAAAGCTGATTGATAACTCCCATCAATGTAGACTCGCTATCAGCTAGTGTCGGTACCGACATCTTAGCTGGGGTGGGTGCCTCCTTCCTTTCTGTTCTAGTCTGTTTCCGGTCATATTCTAACCTTCTAATAGCTACACGAAGCTGATCAAAGTCCTGTATTGTGTCGAATTTATGACCCGAACAATCCTTGAGCTCCTGTCTCAGACCAGACCAGAAAACTGACTTAAGAACCGATCCTGACCTTTCCTGTTGAATATGACCTTGGGATACAAGTCTGTCTAACATATCCTCTAACCTACAACCCCATGTTGTAACATCCTCTGAGGTACCTTGACGTGCACTATAAAACTGAGCCATGAGTACTTCACCTTGTTCTGTGACAGATAAACTGTACACACTCTTCAGCTTGCTAATGATAGTTGTGAGGGAAGCTGAACTACCAAGACGCATAACAATACGTGCTGCCTCGCCTCTAACAGCACGTCTAAGACACTGCTTGATCTCTTCTTCACTATGAGACTTATCAGAAATAAGACTCTCAACTTCATAACACCATACCTCAAATGTTGACTCATTCTTTGCAATGGGATCACCTGAGAAGCAAGTAATACGAGGAGGCTGTTTGAAACTAATGGAAGTCCGACCACTAGACACTGACTGTTCCTTTGCCGACACACCTTGAATCTGTATCATAGTCTCTACCCACTCATACAGTTCTGCCTTAGTTTTACCCTTGGGAGTGACTCCTAATTTAGTAAAAGTTTCAAGAAAGGAATCGAACTCTGCATCTGATAAGTTAGAAGCCATGATTCTCAGGTTGTAACAGTAAATAGGCTAAACCCCCCAAAAGGCTATAATAATTTACTGTTAAACCCCTAATAACTGACAAACCAATTACAAATGTAAATATAGTTACAACTACAGTGGCCTGAATTGTATACCAAATACACTATGTAGTAATGTAGTGTGCAAATAATGTAAACAGTAGTAACTGTGCCTTACCCTTAGTAATAAAACATATACTGTCTACACTAAGTTACTCACTGTGTACTACTGCCTAACACTATTGCTAATACAACCCTACATTGTGTATACTGTTAACTTAGAATGACACCTATAGTTAATTACTAGCAACTATACACAGTACTAGTATATAATGGTAACTTTAAGACAAACAGCTAATGTGTTATATACTAACTATGAACTTGATATACCTGTATGATAAGAAACTAACAGTAATCTAACTGTAACGTATAGCACGTGCACTACTTGTTAAAGACAATACAATGGGGAAGCTTATAATGAGGGAAGCTTATCTTATAGGATAACTGAGAACATGTACGTGCAATGTAAGGTTAGCATGGTCAAGCACATACAAAACATGAAATGGGGCAACATTGTATGGGGCATAGTGCATGCATAGCAATAGACATGTGGCAAAAAGACATCTGTTTCATGACATCAAACAGTAGTGGTGTATGCAATATTGTTAGACACACTACGGGGGACAATCTGGACTGTTCACAGTCTCTATCTCACGTTATAGAGATATATATAGTTCATCAGTCGCATATAGTGGGCGACAAGGCAAAAGGTGGGTCTCACTCAGTCCATCTAGTAGTTCACTCAATGCTCTGGTAGAGCGGGGTTCCGTGAATTGGGTAGACGAGAAGGGTTACCTGGCAATCTTTACCCTGTCTGCCTGCACGGTTGTCAATCTTGAACTTCCCTGGACTTTCGGCGGCTCCTTTTCATGGCTGTAGTCCCTGTTCGGGCGCCATTGAAACAGCGGTACTGTGGGGGCTCTTGAGAGACAACGTCACAATACTTGTGGGTGGGATATTACAGCCTTTATTTGGGCGCATTCGATTTATCACCCTATAACAGAAATATACATATTTACTATAATGCATCAATCCTGCATATATGGACATAAACATGTCTGGTCATGGTAACAAAATGTTGGTTACTCATGTGATTACATTATGCCCCATACAAAATGAGACATTATTGCCTACAAGCAAACTAAACGTGCACACTGTTACAGTATACAAAATCATTACTTCCCTCATCCTTATCATGATTATCCAAACAATAACAACAATAAACCTATATCATACAGAGTACACTGTATGCAGTTACAATATTTACAGTAGTTATCACTGTTACTTAAGACATTGCAAACTATCCGTGTTGACAGATGATAACTAACCTCGTCTCGGGGACGCAGGTATACAGTCCTGGGTTGTTCGAGTTAGAGTTACCGTATGGCAGGCAAGACCAATACAACATATTTTATTTGGCGGCCATATTGGATCTATTAATAAACATGCTCTTATATTTGGTGTAAAAGTGAATATTAACCTTAAAATGTTTTTTCTTTATTTTGTAATAGATATGTGCATGTAGTGTGTATTTTGGCAGTAATTACCAGTTTTATGGCCGCCATCTTGGATTATGGCGGCCATTTTGGATTCAAAACTGAAAATTTTATTTTGTTTGGAGTAACACATGTATGTACAACAGTTGTGATGATTTTTATGATGGTAGAGACTTTGTGTCCTGGATATATAGCTTTCAAAAAAATATTGATAGCCTTTGCCCCCCAACAAGTAGTACCAATATCCAAATTTTTGGGGCCTGGCTCATACACTATAACTTCTACCCACGTACACCCACGAAGTGACACGCCAAACTCAAAATGTAACACAGAAAGGTTCATATAAAACAAAAACAATTAAAACAAATTATGTGATCGTGTGGTTGCTTATTCTTTATCGACTTCTAACCTTAAAGGCATACAATCACAGATTGTTATGAGCACGTAGTACTATATTTGAGTAATAAATGCAAACTACATTCCTTAAGTGGTCTGTTCCATATAACTCCCCATGGCTAATGGCCGATCCAACCAAACCAACACGTCGGTAAATGAATTACAGTAATTACGGTAATTACAGCAGAACTGATGAAATTAATTTACTTGGTTGGTTGCAAAATTGAAGCCTAGCTATTTTCAACCGACATCCAACCGAAATTAGTAATAAAGTTGACTGGGCCTCTAATGTGTGTGTCTGTGGTATCTAAGACAAAATCTAAATAACTGTGGAAGAAAATCCTTCACGTTACTTGTCAATATTAATGTGCAAAGATGCATATTTTAATAGATATGAATAGCGCATGTCGAAAGCCTGTGTTCCGACGGAGGCATGCTCTCAGACAATTGTAAATATTATGCCATAATGAAATACGATTTCCAAGCAACTAGAGAACGAAAAATATCAATTTAGCACGTATTATCTAGTAGGG
>JAUTBQ010174190.1:0-11484 GCA_032361185.1 Lepetodrilus ovalis
TCAATTCTGGTTGAACCTATCAGAATAGGAGAATTTTCGATGCTAAATTAATTTCGAGATCATCATGTTACCCTTTATTACAACGAAAATGACCTCCCATGAAAATTTCCCGGTATACGGTATATATTCTATTCCATTTCAGATGCTAATTCTTTCCATCAGACGTCCAAGTGGATTGACGATGTAAGAACAGAGCGGGGAAGTGATGTCATTATTATGTTGGTAGGAAACAAAACAGACCTTTCTGATAAAAGGTGAGTAAGTCCCTGCATCTTGGACATCTCCATCTCCTTGCCTTGCAATGTTCATGTAATCGTAATTACATTATAAAATTGTAAACTTTGAAAAGCTATTCATCATTTTATTCTTATTATTTTATTATTATGTATGGTCGTTGTTCAGGGATTGTTATAATCCGTGCATGACCAATCGTAGAATAGGATGATAATTATATACAAAGTTTTGTAACATGACCAGAGTCTACCATACACCATTGATAAAAGTTTTCTTTTCTTTTCGGAGCTGGTTTATTTTATGGCAAGCATTGAACAGATATGATGCAACATTTATTCATTGCTTTAGTGGAGTATATTTTGCACTTTTGAAATTGAGGCCATATTCCCTTCTTGCAATATGATAATAATACATAATAATAAATATATTAAATGTTCTATTCTATGGATCGATTTCTTGCAGGCAAGTCACAACAGAAGAAGGAGAGAGGAAAGCAAAAGAGCTAAATGTGATGTTTATTGAAACCAGTGCCAAGGCCGGGTATAATGTAAAACAAGTGAGTGATTCTAGGTGCAAACTGGAGTGTAGAATTCACATCGTTTGAAGTGTCCATTATTGGTACAAGGGAGATAAGTGTGTTCATGGTGGGTTTTTTATCCCAGAATTTTGGGCCATATTTGTATTGGGAACTTGAGCCAAGTCGAGTGTTACTTACACATACGCTTTAGCACCGAAACTGGTTTTAAATAAAACAAAACATAACACAAGTGTTACTTGCCAATCAGGTTTGAATTTACTGCACTCTATTCAACACTCGAGTTCAAAACAAATACAGCCTTGATTTTCCTTTTATGCAAGAAGATTTAGTAAATATTGTAAATCAGTGATGGAAATTAACACTAGCCTGCTAGCCCGGGCCATTTATCCCAATGCTAAAGGTATCCTAAGGGCTAGTAGAAATTCATGTTTTTTGTAAACTTGTTATTTGTATCACTATTCGGGCTAGTAAGTTTTATAGGTAAGTTTCCATTGCTGTTGTAAATAGGAATCTTGAAAGCAGCTTTAAACCCCAATTAAAAATAAATAAATAAATAAAAATACAATAGTTCTGTCTACAATTATTCTGCTGTTCTGTCCACAGTTATTCCGCCGTGTTGCGGCAGCGCTGCCAGGAATGGAACAAACAGAACCCAAGAAAGGAGAAAGTATCCTTTTTCTGGTCTTTAGGAATCAGATGTTTTGTTTTATATCTAGGTTTACTAGTTATGTTTTATTCAGGTAACTTATTAGTATATATAGAAATTTTATGATATATATATTTTTTAAACTACAAGTACCTAAATTACCAATTATCATGAATTTTATGGTAAAAGTTGGGTTATGGTTATAAAACATGCTCTATGATGATATGACTTTTACTTGTCTAACCACTTCAATTTTATGTTAAGAATTAGTCTGAAGGTTAAGATTATAAAACATGTTACTTGATGATATTACTTTTACTCTTTATAACTGTCTCAATTTGACTTTAATGGTCAGCTTTGGTACAGTTTTACCTGACAGTCTGGAGGGAATGCCATTCAGACTGTCAAAGAACATTACCAGATACATTGATGTTGATTTACCATGAAGGTTTTGTTGTTTGTATAGACAACTCCTGGGGAGTTGCTTCTTTCTGTGTATCCTGGTGGAAGTTTCTGTGTTTTCACCCATCTCACTAGACAAGTATGCACACCACATTTGTGTCCACATTTGTGTCCATATCTGCTATGTCTAGAACCCCCATCAAGTAGGGATATGTAAAATATTTTTCTGTTATGCCCTAAACAAGTTTTAAATGCAAATATTGCTATGATGCAAAACATGGAGTAGCCATTTTACAATATTCCCCTCTTTTTCTAAAATATTGTTTTTCATTTGAATAGATTTTATGGATTTGGTGCATCTAGTTCAGTGTTGGAAATTAAGAAAATAGTAAAAGGCGGTCATTCTCCAATGTTAATGGTGGTCAAAACTAATTTGCAGGAGTTCCCACAGATCTTTAACATTGTAGATTTCTAAATGACCTCAGGACCCCATTCTAATCGGATACTATCGTTAATCACTTGCCTATTTAGAATATCTACAGATGCATGAAGCAACAATTCACTCACTAAATCACCTGTGAGATAACATTGAAACAAATGTTCTATTTCCCCAGTTTTTTTGCTGGGTAGCAAAAGGACTGCTTCTATATTGTATTTATTTTGAAGGAATGCAACCAATGTAATATATCAAAAAAAGTTAGACTAATGATTCTCTTTCGGGTTTGAAATATGATTTTGTAATGTGTCCTACTGATTTCCACACACACCAAGACAAGTTTGAACGTATTGGCTTTCTGCAGCGGAAGGTGTTCTGTCTAAGGTAGGCGGTCTGTCTGTCTGTCTGTCTGTCTGTCTGTCTGTCGGTACTGTATTATATTGCTTCATCGTCTCGTTCATTGTCAGCCGGTATTGTCTGTGTCCCATCACCACTACGAGCATGCTACATTCACACTAGTATTTATATTTACAAGGTATATACACAACATGCAGCATGATCCTGTAGCAAAACGTCTACCTTTTCAAAAAACATTCTGTTCAAATAACCCCTGCTCTTAACAAAGTTGAGTTTGGCTTTCATAAACATTATTTTAATATTGTGTGTTGTGTCGTGTCGTGTCGTGTCGTGTTCTAATTAAATAGCTATTACTGCCAGATTATTTTTCTTGTATAAAATCTAAGTTCAGTTCTATGTGCTCTATTTATTGTAACCTTTAAAGGAAGTAAATATTTCACTGTTCTTTTATTATTAAGCCTGTTTATATTTGGCATTCGTATTGCACTTTTCTCAGATGAACCTAATATTCAATCACACGTTTGTTCACACTTCACTGAACACAATTGTACATATGTCTAGCACTATCGTTCGGTATCTGCACATCTGATGAAGGTTTTCATGGTCTATTGTACGTATTGCACAAATGGGTTGGGTTTTTTTTGCAAGATAGTAGGTATTTTTTTTATAGAAATTGCTTGTCAGTCTTCGATATCTGCATTTTATTTGGTAATTGCAGAAAGGGTAACTGTTTTAGGACTTTGTTAAAATAGAAAGGCTGCTATTTGGGCTAGTGTATTGTCAGTATGTTATTGGTTACAAATTCATTCTAGTATTTGTGTATAAGGTGGTGGAATGATATATTTAAATTATACTCCTTAATTTATATTCCCAATCTAATGTATTTTTTTTTAATCAATCATACGCATATCCCCCTAAAACAATTGCATAAAGCAAGATTGTTTTTTTTGTAGCTATGGTTTATTATATTTATTTTTACATTTTCTTTTGTTTGCTTGACTTTTTATTTTATTTTAGCTGTCAATGTTTTTGATTACTTTATTGTTCTGCTGATGATTCCAATGTTTGAGTTACATCCTTGACAGTGGTCAGTGACGGAGGTCAAACTGAAGGAAACCCCAGCAGAGCCTCAGGCACAAGAAGGAGGATGTGCATGCTAGATGTGTCGCTGTATCTTATTGGCTGCTCTTTCTGTACAAGCTGTATTGCCATTGGTCGTGATCTGTACAAAGTGTATCACCATTTCTCATTAGCTACCTGTTTTTGTACAACCACCATCGGTTTTGTTTGATATGTACATATAGCACTGAATGATGGAAAGCAAGAAATAATATTTTTTTTTTTTTGAGTGGCTTGTTTAATCCTTTCCCTGATGAAGGCAACTACAAATGCCATGTCATGTTTTACCCTCTCCATGCTGAATTAGGCACTGCTCTTTAGGGCATCTGCTTGTGCCTCCAGCATGGACAGAGTTAAAACCAGTAGGGAAGTGTGCTCTAACAATGTTTGATCTAACTTGTATAGTGTGCATTGTCAACGTATAGCTGTTACATGTCTGTATGGCATTTAAGAGCTGTTGTGTCACCATATCACCCTTTGACAATTTGTTTTAACACTTTTACTTCCATTAACCTTCTCCCTGCTGGATTAGACACGGAACTGCTCTGTAGTCTCCAACATGGAGAGGGTTAAACGTGCATCCATCACAGCTTGCATTTTCAGTCTATAAATGTGGGTGTTTCTTTTCATATTTTCCAGTACCATTCTATTTTTTTTTAAAACCCAGATATATTATACATTTCACATGCATATCATTTGGAATATCGTGTGCAACTGATATGATACAATTATTTTTTTCTCCTCCGACCCTATGGGTTATTATTGGAATTTGGAGCGATAAGCTACAGCTGTCAAGAATATTTGTGGGGTTGCTGTTAAATGAAATTGAAGCAAAATAAACCAATCAAAAATCGATGGAGAAAAATTTAATGTTGGTCTCACCCGATACATTTATCACTGCCACATTACAAATTTCTTTTTAGTTTGTGTTCGAGTTCCCACAAAACTATTGTGGTCATGCTTTGAAAATATCAACATTATCTGTGTTCCTGATTGGATAATATCAACAATTTCTTTCAGTGTGTTAGCATGAGGGAGACAAATCACTAGTGCACACAAACATTCTCTAGTCTTTGGTCAAAGTTTGAAATCCATGGTAACTGTTTCTTGCTCTCCATTGTTCTGTGTCATAGACTGGTAAAATTTGCTATTGAAATGTATTGGAGTGAGTGTAATTGAAACATCAAAAGTGTGTTTTGTTAAAGAAATGCTTGTGATGTAATATTGAATATTTGACTGGACACTCTGTGTGCCGTCTTTTTAACCTTCTCCTTGCTGCAGGCCACTAGAGGTACCATCAAGGAGAAGCTTAAGCTATGTGGTTACTTCTTTGTTTATCACTGAGTGTATGTAGTAGGTACTATCTTGCATGAAATGAAAATTATTGATTCTAATCCCCGTCCCACGAGCATGGCATTGATGTTCGCTAATGGTGCCTTTCCAACACGATCATGATAGGATGTGATGTGGTTATCATCCTTGGTCAGTAAGTACCAGTTGATGTTGTAGGTTTGCTGCAACGTTAAACTCCTATGGATGTTGTGGGTTTCCTCCATAAACTGACAAGCCGTGATATGATTAAGTGAAATAATCTTGAAAGCGGTTCCAAACCATTTTGTTTTAAATAAATAAAATAATAGTAAAATAAAATACTTTCAATATCAGTTTATATTAACCCTTTGTCACTGGAGGCTATTTGAGTTGCCTGTATAGAGAAATACCAGCAGGGGAAGGGTTAACAGGTATGACAGACTTCGACCAGTTGTTTGGATGGAATATTTGGGTGGCTTGAATAGGGAAAAACATGGTGTACAGATTACTAGTAAGTGTTGGTGATTTAGAATCAAAACGTGAGATTGCCTGGTCCAGTTAGTGATTGCGTAGTATCTGACAGCATGTTGCTATAAGAATGTATATTAGGGTACCGGTATTGAGATATGTCGTGGTTATTTCAGAAATTGGATTGAAAATAGTTTATGATTCCAAAATTTCTAAACCTGTATTTTCATAGTAGTAGTCTTCGCCTATGGGCGAGATATTCCCGCTGCGACGTAAAGCAGTAATTCAATCAATCAATTTCATAGTAGCGGAAGATACTAATGATTTATAATCTTGATCATACACATTTGATGTTTGCCACCTATAATGGCAACATACTGACAGTAGAGATCATGCTCTTGTTAAAATGTGGGTATTTTTGTGTGGATCCATATTTTCATATTCTGCTGTCATAAATACATGAAGATCAGGATGTGTTTATTTATTTCCCAGTAACTGTCGCGTGTACCATTACTTTGTCCCTGGCCCATATGCAGTCCGGACTTGCACATTACTCATTAATTTATTTTCCGCATTGTCGCGCATGTATGCACGTGTGTTTATGTACATAAACTATTGCTCGCCAAATATTGAGCACTATTAATGTAGATACCTAAATGATCAAACTAAAGCCATCCTTTGTTCAGTTGTTTCCGTCAGTGTAACCGGAAATGTCGGCCAAATTGCTTTCGGAGTAGGATTTGACAATGTTTTTGAAAGCAATAGGAAAATACTGATAATAGCTAGTGTTTGTAGTGCTTTGCTAAAGATCTGACTTTTAATATTCATTCATTGGTCATTTATTTACACTGAATTATGACTGATTGTGGAATAATGAATGGCTGAAAGTGGAGTGATTGGTTCCTCAAATTTGTGTTTTGGTTCATTCCTGAATATTTGTTAGCAATTTTAGGATTGAAATATTTTAAATATGTAACAAGGTATATGTATAACTGTTATACATCCTTTGAATGTATGCTTAATCAGACTATATTTTTGGTATGTAATTAATTTAACTGCAAAATCGACTTAATGGTACAAAACTGTTTGTAACTGAATTATGTTCACTGTATTAACAGAGTGAATATGCAAGTCCTTATCTTAGCTAAATCAGTTGGTTATTTCATGATTAATCTGAAAACCTTTCAACACCAATACTATTAATAGTCAACACGTCTGTAATATATGTATTACTGCATAGAGGTTTGGATATTTATGTATAGGTACATATAATTCCTGTGGTGAAATGTGGGTTTTCTTGGCAGTGTCTTCTGTGCAATGTTGATAGAATAAAACTTTTGCAATTTACATCTACGAGTTTAGAACTAACTATTCCAATGCATACCACCACACATGTAGAGTGTTATTATTTTTGCAAACCCAAATGCACACACTGCAAGTTCTTATTGTGTATAACTTATAATAACCAAACACATTTCTGTTTATTGTTTCATTGAGGTTATTGTAAGTCATATGCCGTTAGGATATTGCTGTGAATTTCAAATGCAAGAAACATCCAAGATGCATGTGTTAATTATTTCTACGCATGTATGTTTGTGTTGGTACTGTTGCAATACCTGTCAATGTTTAGTCATGGTAGTACTGCTAAGTGTATGTGGTTCGACATATGATGTGCCTTGTTTAGTGATATTCAGAGGCGTTCATCAGCAATTTTGATATAAAATAAAAACTAAAAGTTAAAAAATACCAAACATGTATTTTGTTGATTTTGTTAGTTGCCAATGTATATGGATATATTCGTGTTCAGTTTTCCAGATATTGAGCTCTAGAACCTCTGTGGCAACTTCTAATGGTCGCCACGGTAAGTTGTCTTGTGAGGAAGACGTGTGGAGACTTGTCTCATGATATAGACTTACCGTCTAGATGCTGCATAACACAGTGTCCAGTGCTTCTAGAACCAATATTATGTGCACCCAGGGTAAGATTGTTTTGGCACGGTCAAGGTTACTTACCGAAGGTAAGTATTGTAATGTTTGTGTGGACGTGAAGAAGAAAGCCGTCTGAGCAAGCATTTACATTTATTTTACAAATAATTTCCTTGACCTAGCAAAGATATTGAGCTGGAGCCTCTAAAACCTCCTGTTGACCATGCAGAAGCAGAAGGTGGATGCTCCTGTTAATGTTGCTGCCCTGTGATGTCATTATTTAATCAACCAATCGCCATTGAGCATCGTCATCTCGACCAGTCACTCCATTGAAACCCCCGCCTGGGGCTGAAACATTGCCTGTGTCACGTGACTAGTCACGTGACCATGTACATCATGTGATGTGTCCAAACAGTTCAGCGTGGATTTGACGGACGTCGACTTTCCAGTTGTCACGAGCTTTGGATAAAAAGGAAGTTTCCTGGAGAAGGACATTGCATAGTGCATAACCTAAACAAACAGGATTTATATTTAAGTGTTCTATGCTTGACTGCAATGCTTCACAATTGAAACTGTGAGCTGACATTATATTCATGCATGTGTCACACGTTACGAAGGTACAGCCATTCAGGCTTGTAATTGTACATGTATGTATGCTTGTTACTTTCCATTGTGAGAACAGCATAACCAGTATGTCTGCTAGTGTCATCACATAATGTATGCGCAATAGGCTCGCGGTAAAACCTAATGACAACAATATTACTCCAATGTTTACAACCCTCTCTAACACCACATTACCTTGCTTGTACAGTGCGGTTTTTCATTCATAGAATGTATGTGAAGTTCTGCAGAGGCAAGAAACATTTGAAAACTGGAATTTGTAAGATGCTACTGTTTCTAGCTAGAGCTATCGTGCTAACCATGATTTTTTTATGGTGAGAAAACTTTGAGTTCCACAGTCTAACCAAATGGAAACGTCTATGCAAGTATTTGTGTTTTGTTGTCTGCTTACAACTATTATGTATCCTGTTACAGATAGTTTATCAGGAGACCTATTTTCAAAACGTTCTTACAATATTCTTAGCCTAAGAACATACATGGACCGTGATATGATATGCTTAAGATTGTTGTACGATCGTAAGAACATTTTAAGAATAGGCTCCCTGTTTTCTTGAATAGCATCAGTATTCAGTAGTATCACGTTGTTTTTGTTTTGCTGAATTTGGTATATTAATTCTGGGGAATATATTTTTATATTGTCTTCAATAAGTGGACATAAGCCCATGTGTGAGATATCAGTTAAAAAAATGTATGGGCTTCTCCTATTATGTACTGCAGTTTTAATATGAGCAATTATGGTGTAGTATGAGCAGGCATGCATTTTCTACATACAACAGTCTAGATTTACTATTCGAGGCAACCTAAATATCGGAGACAATTCTGTTCCAGTCATCTGCAGTAATAAATAATATCTTATTTTATTTAGTCCTATTTTGGCCAAATAAACTCATGTACAGTAGTAATCCCTGTGAATATGATCAACAAATAACAGTATGAGTATACTTCTATGTCAAATATGATCAACAAATAACAGTATGAGTATACTTCTATGTCAAATTTGGGCTAAATAATTATAGAAGATGTAAAACCAATAGTGTTTTTTTAAAACTCTTGATATATGTCTCCAGTTTGGTTGATTTATTTTTTTGCACATTTTGAGAGCA
Organism: Lepetodrilus ovalis; assembly: GCA_032361185.1. Lineage (NCBI taxonomy): Eukaryota > Metazoa > Mollusca > Gastropoda > Lepetellida > Lepetodrilidae > Lepetodrilus > Lepetodrilus ovalis. The sequence continues at coordinate 9,161 of JAUTBQ010174190.1, forward strand.
GTGATGTCAAACAAACGTTCCGTAAAATATTCAAACCATGCTATGTTTATTGTGTTGCAAGTATTCGTCAACGGTATGCATTGTAGGACTGGGAAATTGTAATCAAGTAAAGGTTTCTGCGATGAATAATTGACCATAGTTTTCAGATTGAGAGTTCAATGAAATGCATTAACCATATACCTCCGAACACCCTTGGGTTACTTCCCCTTGGTACATAATGGAAGTCGCCTGCAGGTGGCCGATGCCCCTAACAGACGTGTACCAGCATACAATATAGATCTGACTTGTCAAGGTTGATGAATATGTCGATCATTCAAACGCATTCATTGTTTTCAGGATATATTTTTTTCTTTTACATTGTTTTATATATTGTTTTCCACGAGTTGATTGTTTGCACATATATAGATGCTGCAAGTCTGCCTGGTTTTGGTTTTATCTCACCAGGGGATCTGGTCACATGGAAATGCATGTTCAGGGCTGCATGTCGTGAAAGGGTTAAACTGGCAGGCGTGGCAATTTTCCACAGAAATCCACTTATTTATTTATCCAGGGGTCTACTTTTTTTGCACTGGACTTGTTTTACGTCTCTTGCTATGCCTGTACTGGTAGTCGGGGCCTAAGTCCAGGTTTACGTCATTTCCTGCTATAGTGAAAGCATGGCGTACACCCACATTTAGGCCCAGACTACAGTACGACCCTCTCCGTGACATGCAGGCTGGGGTGTATGGTGACTGTGTGTAAAATACACGTTCATGTCATTTCAGGATTGCTGTACATGATTGTGAATTTCATCGGTTGTCTTGGGATGATTGCGATTGTGTGCTTGCGATTTTGTTTCAGTGAATGTCTATTTCGATACTTTGCTGACATCGATGCTCATCACTGTAAAGTTCTCCTCAATGTCTTGCAAAGTTTTGCCTACATTTAAAAGACCATTAATGTTCAAGACAAATATTAGTGGTCAAATGTAATACCATTTTTAACATGATCAGAATCGTATAGTAATTTACACCAGGGTACATTGTTCGTAGCTGTATGTTGGGCCATGCAAGGTTATAGACAATATATCTACACCGGCAATTTATCTACACACCAGTAACGCTAGCAAATGAGAAAACATTTTCAGTAATGTGTTGCTGATAATTCTGCTCCTATGCGATTTTATGAATATGAAATATGTGCATGTAACATTATTGAAATGTTCCCAAATTAATTATTTCCAACACATGCGTGTGTACCTTCATGAGCTACAATGCTAGGTGTTACCAGAGTTACCATGCAGTAGTGTGTGAGCCGTGCTTGTATTCACACAATAACGGATCCTGTCCGTTTCCATATTCTTATAACCTCAAGGCCTGCTTTTCATGGGCCGTATTTGTAGTATTGACAGAGCTTGGGGGATGTACACACGTCATGACCTACTGTGGATGATTGTGCTGTATTACCTTGAAAGAGTCCCGACTACGAGTACCCTTATGTGAAGACAGACCAGACTTGGAGATTACACGACCTTTTCTCTGTACGATTTCATGCTTAACTCTAATATATTGCATAGGAATTTGTGAAAACTTGAAATCATTCTCGGAAAAGTCTTGATCTCTGAGCTAGAACGCATTCCAATGGTTGGTTGCTAAATTATGAAAAAAATACGTAACAAATAGTATAATATTTTGCTGCTCTTTCAACTTCATGAAAGAACAGTTGGGTAAAGGTTCCTTCTCGTGGTCCACTTTGTAGGAACAACTTGAATATTATCAAACATACCGTAATCAATTCTGCGTCATGTTCTCATGCATCGATAATACAAGTTGTTCATGCAAATCACACTATGAGAAGGAACCTTAAATAGTATCGTTTCTATAATTACAATTGTTTTCTGGACAATAGGATACTATATAAATATGTAGATATAAACACATCGGCTTACTTGCTATATGTATATTCTCTACTAAATCTGTTGAATTCCAGTGTAGCAGTTTTATATTGGAGGTGTTAATCTGATGTCTTGCTCATCTATTCTGTCTATGAGGTGTTCTGCAGAGGAAAGTGAGTGCCATGAAACTTGACAATGTTGCAGCATGTTGCGGACAATAAATATTATTCACGTGCTGTGATGTGTGCCTTTTGTTTGTTCTACATGCAGAGGTGCCAAGTTGATTAGAGTGTTATGAGGGAGATCTCCCGCATACAGTGTGTCCAAAGAGGGAGAAATATATGCAACCGAGAACGCTAGTGGGGTCCGGAATTTTTTTGTAATTGAGAATGCCAAATACGTGATTTCGCTTATATTTAGCACCTACATCTCTTCGAAAGTGAACTATATT
>JAUTBQ010174201.1:0-11484 GCA_032361185.1 Lepetodrilus ovalis
TAATAATAATAATAATAATAAAATAATAATAATAATAATAATAATAATAATAATAATAATAATAATAATAATAATAAAACATAATAAATAGGAAATCTCATTCAGTCAGTATGGCTTCTTGATAGGCTAGCACATCTTTATATGTTGAAGATCTAAACATCATCATATTGATATTTAAACACCGTAGTAACGTCTTTAAGCACGTAGCAGAGTATGAAGTGAGCTCTGCGAGATGTTTTTTATGTCAGAGCTCCTACATGCCAGCGTGCTAGTGTGCTACTCACCTGTAACTGTGCAATGTGTGCTTTAGGAAATCGTTTCAGCGAGCAATGTCGCAGTCGTATAGCGCGCAGAGAACTGTATCAGACTATGATTCCTGCTCGCCGAGATGACGCGCACAGCTGGCTCGTCGAGTTGTATTCATTGCCTGATACCGGCCTTACACTATATTAAAGACACCTATGACACTTTCCAATTGGACCGCATGTCAAACAGTGGGCATCATGGAAGCATAATGCAACGAGAAAACATTGTAGCGTACAATTGTCGTACGTCAAATGTTCAGAAGTCCGTAAGTACTACAATGTTCTGAACAACGGGCCATAGCACACGAACAATCACTATCTAATTAAACGTATTTCGAAAAGGGAAATATTTTGTGCACTACCGGTGAGATATACATATTTCCTTCACTGCGTGTCAATCAGAACTAGAACTATAATGTGGACAGGTTTTCTGGTTTGGTTGAATGCGCAAGATGACAAGTTACGTCTTTTTTTTCTAAGCGGTTGAGCGCCTTCTTCAGAACGGAGTTCCTGATGAACAAATATTTCTCATGTACATGAACCGTAGAGCGGTCAGTCAGGGGGTGGGTCTTCTTGAGATTGACGTTGGTCCTGATTATTGCAAATGTACCATCAGATCTGCATTAATTATGCCTTGGGGGACGTTGCGCAACTCGTGATTATGGCACTGGATGCCAAAGGCTGAAAGAATAAATCGAATTCCAGGAGCATCTTGTCATAAATAGGGAAACACCAGTATGCGTTTTTCAGTGAGCAATTAATGGAGATAGATCGACCTTTATTGGATCTGATTACTGTGACCTGACCACTTCCATTGTGCACCCACACGGTTTTCGAGGACACCACCAAGCCGGTACCACTGGTGTCCACGCTGATGTTTTTGGAGTGGTCAGCAGGGTGTGGACAGTTCTGTGAATTATCAGCAGCACCACCATACTCTGACAGACAAGCGGATATTTGAGGTGACACAAATGTAATGTCTGTTAAATCTTTGTAGTCCATAACCATTCCAGCCAAATCAGAAATGCGCACTTTTCGAAATTGTAGGAGTGTGTCACAGTCTCGTTTGTTGTTTGCTATGCAAGACGTATGCCGATAGTCGATTGTATTTGTTTCAGGGTTAAGGCTGATGTATTCTTTAGGAGCTGAGGTGGTCATGCCGTGACAATATATCTTCACGACATTGTTGCCCAGGGCAGGAGAACTTAACCAGTACTCGCCATCGCCATAAGACGAGTTACAGTTCTTCACATCATTGCAAGATAGCATAGGCTGTCCACAATATACCAATGACCAGTTTCCATTCTCGAGGCAAAGTCTTGCACCAAAAGTACCAACAAATGTATATCCAAGAGAACAGTCGTATTTTAGAATTGAACCCTGTTTCCAGATATCCTGAGAGATTGAGGTCATGACTCCGTTTGGAACTTCAGGAGGTCGTAGGCATCCCCTGCTACAAGATACTTGTTCCCATGTTCCATCTGCCTTGCAGATAGCGTCGCCAGATGGAATGAAGCCCAAATCACATTCCAGTGTTAGCTTCGTTCCTGGATCCCTGCTGGTCTGTGATGGATCAAACTTTCCATTTACAATATCCGGTAATTGGAGACACTGTATAACACAGTCGTATGGGGGAGTGCTCGTTCCTCTGGGGACACATACCTGGTCAAGTCCACAACTATGACCTGAACAGAATCCTGCGATAGACGTGGACCAGGGGTCAATATTGCTAGATACCATCTCCTGACCGGCCACTTCTTGTGTCAATGCGGACATGTTCAATTTATTGAGCTGACATGCACCTGCAGTTAGATTGAAGTTGAACGATTTGCACAAGCTTCTCATGAGACATTCTCTGACACAGTGCATCAGTCCCGGGGTTGTCAGAGATAAGAATGTATCTCCGTTGTTGACCACGCCTTGGTTTAAATGTGGAAAGTTTCTAAGATCTGTACACGTTTGTCCATATACCAGTGAAACACAAGAACATAATAATACAGCGCTCTCCATATCATACCGAAAAGCCATTATTCCTTCTGGCATGTAGAACCTTTCTGCAATGACGCCAGCTCGTGACAGGTAGAGGATATATATACTGATGCCGGGATGGTCTGTTACATCGTCATAGATTAAATATATGCTCCATTACATCAAATGCAATACCATAGGTGCATTCAATGTACAGGAAGAAAACAATATTGATCTAGCTATAGCTTTGTTGAAAAGTGCTAGAAGTGGCCGAGGTATTCGTTAATGCTAAAGGTCCCTACACACCAGAGGCGAGCGATTTATCGCCGCACCAATCATCGGCGACCACAAACTGATTCTATGCACCGTTGTCGTTGAGAATTTCGCTTACATGGTCCTTGCACACCGGAGGCGAATTTAATGGCAACAGACTCTGCGATTTACGTCCCGAGAACCGTACAATTTATCTGTATGCTTGTATACCAATTTAAACGAACGTCGCAACGAGATGTTTCGATAGAATCAGTTCCTATCTATCGCTCGTCTTTGGTGCGTAAAGTCCTTTAGTGTGAATGCCTATAGAAAACATTATAAGGTTATATATCTCAGAACATAAATCGCCGAATTTGTCGCCGCGAGATTCGCATATGGTGTGCAAGGGCATTAAGAGCTGATTCATGGTCCTCAATACTGCTCAACACACATTAACAACTAATTATTGTTGTCCGCATGACATGAAGACGTTCGTGGTTTTCTATGGTATGGGTAAAGACAGTATACAACACTAGAATGAATACAGAGCTGTTGATTCTTTATTGAATCCAAAACTAATAGTAACCGAGTACACAAATGATCATCTTGACAGTCATTCTAGGTTGGTTTGTAAAGCAAAGTCAACAATGTAATGTGCAGCAATAAGAGCTGATTGATTTCCCGTTTTATGGTGAATTGTTGATGGTTATTTTTGAGTAGATACCACGGAAATACAAGATAATGACTCACGTAGATATACGAACATCATGTTCATGATATCGTTTTTCGAAGATCTCGTATACACCACGAGTCCATAGCGTTCTCGTAAGTGCACGACCCCTTGCATAAAAGATCGCTAAGAGAGTACTTATGGTCTCGTGAGACGATACCCAGATGTACTAGAAGTTGTTAACGTATTCTAGTATTCAATAGCTCCAAGTTAGTAACCTCAATTAACAATGGAAATTAATTAAGCAACACCCAATTCGTAGACCTAACAGAGAACGTGCTGTCATCCAGTTCTTGCAACACGATACTGTTGAGACCATTCAGATCTCAATGCCACTTGTCCACACTAACAATGAATTGACTGCTGCTTTACATAAGGATTGGAACAGGATTCGTCAGAATCAAATCCAGAGATTGGTCCAGGAAATGAGGAGGCGTCTTGAAGCAGTTGTTTGTGTGCAGGCATGTTACACGCGATACTGATAGAAAGTCAATATTTGGACTTGCCAGATATTATTCTTCAACTCCGTGAAACAACTGTGGGCATGGTACTGACGGTGAAGTCTGTACAACAGCAGCGAAATTCGTAATTTTTATGAATGAAATGAAGACATTTTCCAAATCTGTACCATCTTCAAATAAACCATATTATGTCATGATATTATTGACTATGTTTCTCCTCATCCCTTTCTGTTAACTGAAAAATTAATATTGTAAGGAAATCTTTGATATATTTCCTGCAATAGTTCATTAAAGTTGCTCAGACTGAGAAAATACGGGTGTTGCTTAATTACTTTCCATGTGTATAGTATATACAATATACATTGTCCACCAAAGACTCATAATGTCACTATAACATATGCCTTTATTCTGAAGTTAAGTAAAATGTACAACGGATGTTTTCTTTTCCGGATACCAATGACAATGTCAGTGGATATTCTCAGCGTTTTATTGTTGACGTAATCGATCAATGACGTAAGTAATAATTGTTAAGGCGTTTTCACTGAATACATTCTATCCTGAAATTATACAATCAACATATCTTTATCAATATTAATATCGTACCATTGTAGGATAGTGTTTATATGCAATTTATAAAGCGTATTGACGTCATCTTGTAAACGGCAGTGTAACAATCTGAAGTCATAATGGTGGGCAATATGTGAAGCATATTGATATTATGTAGATATTTACGATGGTGCTATGCAAACTGATATATTTATTATCTCCTTAAAGGCGTACTTTCAATTATGGTTGATGTAGATAATGGCCAAACGAATTTCTATCTGAGACAACTTACGTTTGAACTGTCCACCGCACAGTTGTTATTTACTAATGCACTTATTCCCCAACACTCGATAGTTATCATAAATTTCATATGTTTTATATATTCATGTTACGAAGGATTAATTATATTGTCTTTGATGCATCAACTGATTAATGAACGAACGCCATTGTATCATATTATATTTTAGTCCTGTGCATTGATATAATGAAGCAAAATAAAATACGATCACATTCAGTTTTACGGCCGCAAGTCTGTACACTCGATTCAGACTATTGTTGGGCTGCATTAGTTATTTGTCCACCATACAGCGGTGGAAAGGTTTGTGGAAGTACAAACATGATTTTATCTAAGTCAAGTGATTGTACTTTGCAGTTATTGCTAAGAACTAGTCCAAAACAACCATAAATATTAGTTTTATTATGCCTTTAAGAGACTGAAGAGTAGAATTGAATAAAGTAATGATATTGGATTTCATAAGCATAGTCACAATGTCATGTGTTCCATATGTCTCTAATGTTAGGCCATCGTCTTCGATGAGAATTACGACCTTCTGGCTTAATCTGTGTCCGAATGAGAATGGTCAGGCTGTTCAGTCTGGTACGAAAGGTTCTCCCACGCGCCTGCCATGTAACACGCAATGTGGCTAAATGTGCTTTGCTCCAATATGTAGTTGACAGGAAATACGTAGCTATCAGAAAGTAGTGATATTTTTTATATCATCTTCACTTTTGGTATAACACAATATACATTCGGCAATAGGAAGACATAGCATTACATGCACTTGAGCATGGACGGCGCAATATAAATATATACATTATTATTATTATTATTATTATTATTATTACTATTATTATTATTATTATTATTATTATTATTATTATTATTACATGACGCTGTATTTTTTATTATTGTTTCTTTTTCTCTTTAAGACATATCACATATATTTATGGTTGTTTTGCACTAGTTCTTAGCTACAACTGCAATGTCCATTCACTTGACATACATACAATCATGTTCGTACTTTAAAAAATAAATTCAACCGCAGTATGGTAGTCACAATAGTATATCTTGATAACGTTAATAGTGGTCGTGTTCTATTTTGCTTTATAATATGAATGCAAGGGGACACCACGCATAGTGCTACGACTAAAATATTAAATGACATGGCAACGTTTGCTTCATAGATCAGCTGACAAGATAAGATAATTAATACTTCGTAACATGAATTCATATAAAATATGATTTTCTTTTACAACTATCGAGTGTTGGGGAATATAAGTGGATCAGAAAATAACAACTTTTAGTTGGACAACTTAAACGAAAGTACTCTCAAGTAGAAATTCGTTTGACCATTACCTAGGTCAACCATATGCCTTTAAATTGAGGTTTACAGCTGTCTTCAATATTCTTCCAAGTAATTGATTTCCTTCCAAATGATCGGTTGTCCATGAATCAGCTCATTTACCTGACAGTTTGCTTAAGTCAGTTTGCTTATTTACTACTAGTATGCTAGTCACGTGGGTAGAAAAGTACGCTGTGATTGGTGCTCGGTCTGATGGTTGAGAGGTGACACACTCCTGCTAACCTAACAGTATTTGTAAGCAAACTGACATCCCCGAAAATGCGATGATGTATCGCTAAAATATCGTTTGGAAGCAAATCAATCACTGTACGTGGTGTAGGATCATTAGTTCTTTAACTTTACGTAACAGGAATTTAGGCATCGAGTCACTTTAATAAGCACGATATGAAGAATACATACACAACGCATTCACGCACACAATGCGGGAAGCAATATTTATTTGCATTTACCAACTACATGTTACGTAGTTACAATGCAGGAATGCTTTACACGAAGCTCTCTTAGCAGTGCATTAGCTATCGGCAATGAGAGCGTTTTGGTCTCTTAGTGAAATTATAACCAGTTGTATTATTAAATATATATTAAATGCATAAAATAGGGGTCAGTTGTGAATATATGACAGTACATGACGTATGCATATATATGCATTGAAATGTCATAAATTAGGAGATCTATATACATGTACAATGTAAAAATAGTGTTATTTACTCAGCAATAATAATAATAATAATGCATGTATAATGTCCTGGACCATGGTCAATGCGGAAAAACACATGCTCGAAGCGCAGACAACGACAGTCAATCAATCAATCAAACATAATATACATTTATAAAGCATACAAATACATTTCAATTGCTGTCATTTGTACCTAGCTTTACCAACAGCTTCCGTATTGAAAGCACATTCTATTTCTATTTGACGTCTCCTCCTATGATTAGAATAACAGAAGAGTCGCATAAGTGCATCCCTGAAAGGCTGGTATGTTGCGGTGTATATAAATACGTTCCAGAAACTCACGGAGTACACCGCCATAACGGCAATTCTGATGAGAACCTTCACAAAGTATCCTTGAGCATCCGTCATGAACAGAACTACACTAATGATGAATGGAATGTAGGCGAGACAGAAGACTCCAACCGAAGTAGCAGCCATCAACGGAAACTTCGTAGCACTGTCGGAAATACCGTTCAGAGAAGCAACACGATTGTGAGGTCGGATGTTTCTGAATATTCCACAAAAACTTAGGACAATTATTGTAAAGCTGATAACCGGTACACACACAATGCCAAAAATCCGAAGCACCTGGCTTTTTGAATGGATAATTTGCGTAGGTGTGACCAAGGCTAGAGTGAAATCAAAGACGACTTCTTCTGCTGACAGCCGTAGAAAGCCGAAGCGGCCAATTCCCACAACCACAGTGCAAATAACAGTCAAGAAGATATTTTTAGTCGTGACGATCTTCGCATACAGCAAGGGCCAGCCGACGGCAATGTAACGGTCAAGGATAACCAAGGCGATGTTCGCGCACGTCTGTCCCGTCAGGAATAGGCGCAGATACAGGGACATCCGCATGATGGAATCTGCGTAGAAATACCGTCCGACCAGAGCTGACGGCGCATGAAACACCAGAACGAGGCATCCCGTACAGAAGTCATTGACGGCCATGATGGCGATCAGCCACAATGTCGGAAGGTGAAGGTCACGGCTCTTTACGATGACCAGAACCACGACACCATTTGTGGAAATCACAGAGAGTCCCACGGTAATATAAGCCGCTCCTAAAACGTACTTTTCGGAATCCAACGTGGTATTTTTGAAAGTCGAGAAATTCGAAGCGTGAAAAGCCATTGGAGTAATCGAATTGATGTCATCGGTCAGATGGTAATTGCGTTCTCTCAAATGTCATTTGGTTACGCCCAGTAGCATCCAATACATGGAACTAGTTCCGCGAAATGCTGTATGTTTGTTGCACGCCATACGCATTGGCATAACGGTTCCATATGCTACAAAGTGTCCACCACGTCTATTACGATCCACATCGCTGCGTGTGTGCTTACAACCATCTCGCCAAGAGAAACTCTTGACCTCATCTCTATCACGTATATTCTAATGACTGTGCGTAATTCCGTGTTAACGAAGGATTATGGCTTTCTATTCGCGTTGTTTGTTTGCCCGGAAAGTATTTGTCGAGAAATACGCATAAAGAACATGATTAAGTACATTCGCTGATTATTTCGCACGAGACAAAGAGTTCAACTGTGTATCGTGTAACTACGCGTTCTACTGAAATGGATAGTCATATCAGTACAACATATGCACGCCTTTGTTCAAATTTAACTACATCTTACCATAACCAGTATATTAAATGATTTTTAAGTTAATGTGATATGACGTTAGTCAAGACAAGTACCAAAGGTCTAATACATTACATTGATACTTGTATGCACTTACACACACACACTCACACACACACACACACACACACACACACACACACATACACATACACACATACACACACACGCACACACACGCACACACACATATATATATATATATATATATATATATAATATAGCTAAAAGATTAACATTATACAAGTATACATATATACCCTGCACTTACTGTGTGCGCAGTATTGTTTATATGAATCAGATTTAGGCTTCAATGCATCAACCAGAAAGTAAGTGAACGGTTTGTCAATACCATTATAATTATACATTCTTACATATATGTTGTTGTCGGTCAGTCAAGACGAAACTGTTAAGACATAATTATACATTTAATGCATTTTCGGTAGTTCTCTCTACCGGCATAATGTTTTAACAGGATAAGTCCGTACACCTAGATCAATATATTCCGAAAGTCGAGACAAATAGATTTAGTTCCTAAGTAACAGACTGAGTTTACCTCCGTGCACACACTTTTCTGGTGTTTCGCATTACATTAAGATAGCAACAAATAGTTTTTATAGATGATTACAAGGATGAAGAATAGGAAGAAGAAAAAAGAATGGGAAGAAAAGGTATAGTAGGAAGACGAAGAAGAGGAAGAATGAGAAGAAAGAGAAGAATGAAAAAGAGTTTGAAAAAGAAAAATGAAAAGTAAAAAGAGATGAAAATACGAATAAGAAGAATAGGAAGAAGACAAATAAGCAGAAGAGGAGGAAGAGGAAGAAGAAGAAGAAGAAGAAGAAGAAGAGGAGGAGGAATAAATAAATACGAATGTATGTAACATCAATGCCACTAGGCAATTGGTAAAACCATAGAAAACAACCAATAAATAACGGCATCTCACTTGTTCAAGTCACTGTTACAATCAATACCATATAATAATGGTATTATTTTACGAAATAAAAGCTACATGTATACATTAATGTTTCGTTTTTAAAAGAGGTGCTTTTCTATGAGGTTATCAGTATTTTCTATGAGGTTAGCAGTATTAACAGTAGCCTTGGTGAGATTCCGCATGCTCCCCCCGTAGTAGTGTCTCTTGGTTCAGTCCCCGTGTCCTACGAAGTCAGGTTCATTACTAGTCAATAGCTTCGTCATCTGCTATGTTACCACCATTACTAATTAGTACTTAGAGTACAATGGTTAAAGCATCGTCATTGACATTGTGTATATTAATTTAACAGACCATAGCAATGTCGATGTTTGTACTTAGTATTATTAACATATTTTTGGAATGTTTCGTGATGTTTCGTATTCGGTATGATTAATAACGTTACTGATAATACATGCTAATAATCCATTCACTTTCGCAGTGTTCTAGTACATTTGTCCACAGTACGCATGTACTCAACGCAGCTGATATGGACTGCATATCCGATCCAAAGACAGCTGGGTCATCGCATGGTCAGATCAGATTAAAGGCACTCCATGCAGAATACTTCCTTCTAATTACAATCAGTATCCTCTACGAACAGGGTTATGTCACTATATACGTTAACTCTATGCATTCAGTAACATATATGACCAGTCTCCGATATTACGAAACAGTTACGTACGATTTCATCAGCTCATATTTTAGCTCACACATCACCATGTGCATTTTGACATCGAGCATCAACTCGTACTCAAGTCTGTTTCGTAATCTCGAAGCCTGGTTCCCATTCCTCGAATCATACTTGAGTTTGAGATGTTGCTCAGCTGGGATTTCTGCCATTGATGTAACGAGTGAACTTTCGGCGGGTTTAAAGATTTTGCGTGTTAGAGCACTGAGTCAATGGGAGGAATCTCAGATGAGCAAAATCTCAAACTCAAGTTTGTTTCGGGGCCTGATTTCATGTTATTTTAATGGAGCAATATGATTGGCTCTGTCATGCATTGATACCCAGTACGAATGCTTATTGACAATAATGCAACAAGACAATCGGAAGTACGCAATAGCAATTTAATCCAGTCCTAATCACAGTGTTGCTCTGTAATACTCGCTTACGGAGACGGCCAACAGTATTGACGACACACTTCTTGCCAGCTAATACGAATAGAACGATTGGTCAACAGCTCACGTGACTAAGGACTGATCCCGAACTTATAACTTTTCTCTTAGGATGGAATTCAACTGACACGAAACCAGATATATTTGAATGTTACCGCTATGGGTATGTCATACAACCCCTTGTGGAGAGTTACTTACATCCTTGAACAACTATATAATAATCAAATACCACGTTGTTGCCCAAGAGAACCCCGTCACGTGACCAATACCTGAAGTCCCGTAAAGAAGAACATTGTAATGACTAAAAATCAAATTAACCTGTTTTTATTATCCAGAAATATTATACAGTTATGTACACGGTACAAGTATGTATGCATATGGTTATGAATGACCACATAATGAATGAATTTGAATACTAATCGTTCACCATCTAAAATTATCATGTTTAATAGCGTATATGCTAGGTGCGTTGCATAGTCTCCTGCAAAGCACAAATAGTGTTCACGTTAAAATATAAAGATACAAATGCGCTAATGGATGACTGCTTTCAGGTAGGTTTCGTTCCTCTTGTACAGGTGGTGTTAGCATAAGTGGATTATCAGATATTCACTGTGCAGAGAACCGGTAACCTTCCAGCATAGGAAACACGGCAGCTTGGATATTATACTTTCCAGGGAGCTGAGATGGAAAGTGAATGCACACTGATTCATCGACAATGGTAATGGGAATGTGTGCACATTGGTATTATCAAATATTTTTTCTGATGTAAATGATGACCATATAATGCATTATTGCAATGATATAAATTAGCTTGTTTTAGAGCTATCCTCATTTAACCCTCTCCCTGGTGGATTAGGCACAGACACTGCTCTTTAGGGCATATACGGTTGTCTCCAGCATGGAGAGGGTTAAAGTGGCAAGATCATCTTTGGAAGCAATATTAAACATGTTTAAATAATTAATTTTATTTGTCTACCCAAACTAGAAAAATACAAATCTGCAAAAGGTATATGAAGCGGTATCGTCAATTCAATCCCCCGAGTCCCCCCTCCATGTTTAAGATCATCTTTGGAAGCAATATTAAACATGTTTAAATAATTAATTTTATTTGTCTACCCAAACTAGAAAAATACAA